>BPLR01016890.1:0-73775 GCA_021605095.1 Caerostris extrusa
TCTGAGCCCACGAGAACAATATCTCCTGGTGACAAGTTACGTCGTTTCGAAAATGAATGTTTACTCTGAATAAGTTCTGATAAATATTCCTTCTGAAATCGTTGATAGCGTAGTTTTTGCAGATAACGAAATACGTTTACGTAGATGTTTAGCGTCTACAACGTCCAACTCCATAATTTCATTGCCTTTTATGTCTTGAATGAAATCTGAAGGTTTGATAGCGCTCAACTCATTGGGATTATTGTAAATGTAAGTAAGTGGACGTCCATTAACGATGCTTTCACATTCGCACAACAAAGTTATCATTCCTCGTAAGATACAGAAGCACGACCTAAAACTTTTCATAAAAGTTGTTTGACAGTGCGGATCATTCTTTTTCCCCCCAACCTCCATATCATGGCGCGGTTGGGGGACTGAAATGCCATTTTATCTTTTGAATGGCGCATTCAGCAATAATTGCTTGCCAGTTGAGTGTGTTGAGTGCTCTTGTTGTTTATAAAAAATTAGTTCCGTTATCTGTATACATAACAGAACAACGTCCTCTTATCGCTTCTTCTGGTCCCAGTATTTTGAAATAAAAAGTTGAAGTTTCTCCAAGTAGCAGCCAAAGTCTTCGCTAGAGGAACAAAAAAATCGAAATGAGCAGAACCCAGTTACCTTTAATTTTTTAAGTCGATTATAATAATATTTTTATTCAATTCCTACTATTAGTTCACACACTCCCTATATATATCTTGCTCAAATTTTCAATCGTTAATAAAATACATTTTATTCATTCACTCAAGTTCAAATACATTTTTTTTAATTAATTTAATTAATTAATTTATGTTTTTTTTAGATTTAAGTTGCATGAATCTAATAATAGATGGCGCCGAGGAAAATTTCAATTTTATTTGTAAAGGACTTTCTGCAATATAGTGAAAAAAAAGTAGGAATTGACTTTAAAAAATTTTTTTTTTTGTATTACTTGTTCATAAGAATTTGCAATGACTTCAATAGAATCTTTGCAGCTTTCGGAGTTTCTTCGAAACAGATTATTTTACAAGATTTGGTAATGTTGACAATTTTGTTACCAAAGCAATACGACTCTTTTAGTGAATGGAAGTCTAAGTTGTTGATCACGATTGTTTGGTGTAACTCTGCCATGGCTGCAGGAGAATTTCCTAGGTTAATATGAGAACCTTTGATATTTTCAGTTGTAGAATTGGATCCCATAATTAGTTTGATTTATTTATTTCCTTTTAATATATTTTACATTCATTAACAGCAGCTATGGCTTGTTTCATAATTTGTCTCAGTAATACGAGTACAGTAATACAGTAATACGAGTTACGTATATGGCAATTTAAGCAATTAGAAGGATTGGAACAGTTTCTCCAATTATGGTTTAGTTTTCTCTACAGTTTGTGCAAGTTTCAGTCGTAATACGACAGAATTTGATAAGTGACCGAACTTGTTGCATTTGTAACAAAGGAGGATTTTTAAGCTTTCTTTGACTTAGATGATTTTCCAGCCCAATCTGATTTTATTTTTGCCCATAATGTTTTTATAGGTTTTGGGGCCTAATTTAAATACATTATCATCTTCGTTCCATCTAGATTGTTAGATATACATTTTTTAAATGTCTTTTAAATTATATCAGGTTTAATTTTATTCCATGCTTTTAGTATCCACTCAGCATTTAGACTGACATAACGCACTTGGCCCCCTTTCGTAAATGTTTTTCACCTTATAACATCCAGATATTCCACTGTCATTTTAAATTTGCTTAAATGATGTATTGATACACACATCTAATGAACTAATGGCGCTAATCCGCCTTGAATAACTGTCATGACTGCATGTGTTGCATTCCGACAGCAATTTCTTCGTATTATCCGTTAGATGGATCTGAACATGCTGCAAAAGTAATAGACTTCCTGGATTCTTTAAGGCGTTTGGAAGCTTTTGTAAAAGAATTGTGGATACGAACCCTATACACCATTTTCGTCTATCCATCCTCTCTCGTACACATGAATGAAAACACCTTTCGGAAAATTACGGACCTGATGATTAGCTCTCTGTTAGGTTCCGGCGATGCCATGGATGTTTGTAGTGGTTCGGAATCCAATTTAAACAGTAGATCCCGATCTAATAGGATCGTAGAGCATTGTGGGGGTAGTGTTACTCGCGTCCATAGCCTATCTTCAAGCTACACGTGCCCCCTGGGTAGTGCCAAATGAGTAACGTCGGTGCAGCCCTTGTTTATGACATAAATATTAACAGTCTCTGTATTGCCAGCTGCATTAGAACAACACGTTACGGCATCGTTTCTCTTTTTAAAAATAATCACGTCTTTCGATTTTGCACCATTCGTTCAGCAGCAGGGCACTAAGGTGAAACGAGATTTTTCGTAACCTGTTGTTTTTATGTGAAACATTTTTTTGTTCCTTTCACATCAATTGTTTTATTTCCTATCATATCAAATATTACTTAGAGTTTCATCCATATTTCAAATATGTGACAGTAATTTTTTTTATTTATCTTTTATTTATTTATTATTATTTTGCCTTCGTAGGTCAATGATATACTCTGGAAACTTGTAAATTTATTGTCCAGATCTTTAGGAAGCACTTGTGAAATTTTTTTCCTCAGAGCTAAATTATGTATGCCTTAAATCGGCTACACCAGGGATGGGCAAACTACGGCCCGCCGAAAGGTTCTATCCGGCCCGCAAATAGAATTTTAATTTGCCGGCCGAGGAAAATTAAAAGCAATATATATTTATATATTATATATCCATCTCCTATTCTACTTTTATGAAATATTATTTTTTTTTTCAAAGGACTGATGATCTTTTTACTTTCTCTATTTTTGTTCTACAAAATAAAAATTGATGGAAATAGCAAGCACAGACAGCTTTCAATCGGTAAAGTGTTAAAAGCGGAAGTTTTTGTTAGTTATAGCTGCAGATTGGCGCCAACAAGCGTTATCTCTTTCTCACGGAGCAGACATATGGGAATCCAATATAGGTGAATTAGACCTCACATGTGGCAGACTGCGCATTTTAAGCGGCTTTTCTTTTGGTGCGAGTTCTAATATTATTGATTGCGTATGGAAAGATTGCGGACATATAGCATCATTGTAAATAGTGGTGAAATTATTGAAAGTATAGCGCAGCTAGTGCTTGTTTGGGTTACTCGTAAAATATTTCAATCCCAAAATGGCTACTAAAAAACGTAAAGTTGATTCAGAGTGCCGTGCTTTTAATGATAAATGGACCTGGAAATATTTTTTTACAGTTGTAAAGGATAAACCAGTGTCTCAGTGTCAGTGATCAGCGTGTCTCATCTCAAATTCATTCATGTCATTAACATATTTAAATAGTAATACTTGTATATTGCTTTTAAAATTTTTAGAAAAATTTATCTTGGCTCAAACTTTTTTTCGATTTTTGGCCTGCGACCGAAAAAGGTTTGCCCGTCCCTGGCTACACCAACCCAAAGTTGCTTTAAAAACTTTCACTTTGTTTGCTCACTTTAAGGCAAATAAACGTATACTGTTTGTTGTTATAATTAATTCAATCTGGCGATTTTCTAGGACCCAATCCGCAACACTTTCATCTATGATAGGCCATTTCGTTACTCCTCGACGTAAAGCACATTTATTCTTTGGCATATTGATGATTGTGATTTTATTTTTCTGCCACTCAAGATGGAGTTTTCACCAGCATTAAGCATCCTTGCTCAGTGACGGATTTAGATGAAAAGAGGCCCTAGGCTATTCCACTTATGAGGCCCTTTCACCTCCCATTTTTAAGTTTGTAAATTGCATGAGAAAAAAAAACGTTGGTTAAACGTTAACAGACTATATTATCTTATACGATTAATTCATTTCATTAATAATAGATGGCATCACTATATAAAGTTTATTTGATAGGCGTCTCTGACAGCCTATCTTTTTAAAAATCGGTAACATTCCTGTATCAAAAACTCTACAGTAAGAAGTATTCATATGAATGAATAAATTAAAAATAAAGAAAAAAAAAAAATGAATGTGTTATGTGTTTTTAATAAATTAAAAACATCGAAATCGAGTGACATGCATCGCCGGATTTAGATGAAAAGTGGCCCTACGCTATTCCACTTATGAGGCCCTTTCACCTTCCATTTTAAGTTTGTAAATTGCGTGAGAAATAATAAAATACATCATTACTGTGATATATATCAATATGTTAAATGAAACATGTTGTGATTGGTACTAATCTTTATAAAAAAAAATTTGGCATGGTTAATAAATAAAAAAAAAGTCGACAACAATTATTTGGACATTTATTCTCAGCACCATATAGTACTTGTAACAATAACTAATCAAACATAACACAACATTTACAAAGAAACAAAATTCAGATAATAAAAATATTTGACTACGAAAATAATTATTTTACGTTTAATTTAATTATTTTTACGTATACATTTTTGTGACTGTTTATTAGTCACATGTGTCAAATTTCTCCTTATTTTCGATTCAGTGTTTACTGTTTTTAGAATAGTGTAATTCTAATTTTGCTAACAATTTGAATGCAGGCTCCTCTTGATCTTGAGACCTTAGACTGAAGCCTATTTAGCCTATAGGTAAATCTGGCCCTGGTGATATGTTACTCTCATAGATGTAACTTCTAAATTTTCCGTCACATCTTAAAGTAAATTTTTATTCAAAGTTTCGTAAAACATTAATCGTAAAATTAAAACAGTAATTTGTAATTGAATAATGCTTAATTTGTAATATTGATATATTTTTATACACTTTTACTGGGGCTACTCTCACTGAAAGCAATAATTATTGAAACCATGTCATTGTATCATGTATTAACCTGTAAGTCCCCCTGAAATTAATTAATTACTGAAAGAAGGAAAATAACTTGCAAGGAAAGAAAAAACCTATTACAATACTCGCTTTTATGCGATCATTTTATATTTGCTTCATTATAATTTAAAGGCAAAGTGCTGAATTCTTTAGCGAGGATTTAAATAGCGTGATTAAATATGTTAAGCTCTTTTATTTTGAATTTTTACACACTCCATCAAGTATATTTTTTTGAATACTTCCACCAACTTTATTTGCTCGTAGATGAATATTAAACCTTTGTGGCCCAAATGAACATTTCTTCCACATTTCGGATTGACTTACAGATACTTCGAATCTTGAATAATACAAATTTATTATTATAATTATTATTTTAGTGGTTGCACTAGAGTAGGGATTGCAATATTGGACCAAAAGTTCACTACCGGTATTCGGCATTTTTTTAGATCTAAATACCGGGATACGAGGTTTAATACCGGTAGTAGAAATTTTAGAAAATGAAAGAAAACACAGGTATTTTTTTGTTTTATTTGCCAGTTTTATTAGAGAATGTAAATATCACACAAAAAAAGGTGTAACTTATAAATTATAACAGTATATAAAGAATCAAAAAAATTAAGGAACATGCTATTTATTTAAATCACAAAAATGTGTAAATAATATCACTATTCAGTCTGTGGTACTATTACAAATTTTTGAAATGTGATCTTAAAAAAACATAATGCATCAATTGTACTATCATGAAGCCTGGAACGTCAACCGGAATCAACTGATTTTTTATGTTCTTTATTCTTATTCATTATTATGAAGTATTATTTATGAATATACTATATATATATATTATAATAAAGCTGAAAAATATTTTGATTTCTAAAGTATGATATGCAAATACAATGTGAATCTCCTTCTTGTTTTATTATTTTGTTTTTATCTTACTAACATGGACATAAATACGCTCACTGACTTTTGTTACCAATGTTTTTTCTTATTGCAATGAACCCTAACATACCGGATTATGAGTGATTAAGGCCATGATATGAGTGATAACCGGCCAATGTACTCCGTGAAAGTTGAATGATGATGTTTCGTGTGTGGAACATTGAAATGACGGAAGCACGTGTGGAATATTGAGATGCTCTCAATATTCCTCACGTTGCTTTTGTCATTTCAATATTCCATACATGGTGTGTTTTTAAAAGTATTATACCCTTATGGGATAAACATGTCACTATGTGATTTCTTTCGATTCTCGTAGTTGTTTTCATGTTCCTTGTGTTCTTTTTTTCTTTTATTAGTTTTTGTAGCCTGCCATTGGAAATAAAAAAAAAAAAAAAACATGTTGTGGGCTGAAGAACTGCATATACTGCGAATCATTTCGGGGACTTGCGGAACTACATGCATTTTTTTTTTTTTTTTTTTTTTTGAAGAGTGGGTTACGGCGTCAGTTCACGTTATCCTTCTACAATATAGTGAAATAAATAAATTATGTATGTATTTTGTTAGATTATTAAAAAAATTTTAATCTACTTTTCGATGAATTTTTAACAATTTCACAATTTTCCTCGTTTAAAAAGCAACCCCTCTTTTAAAGATATATTATTTTATAAAATATCCGTGTATCCATTTTTTTTACATAGCCTTCATAGTCTTTAGTTGTCATATAATTAAAAATCCACAATGAATTTTAATAATTTCGTCTTCCTTGATAAGACTAAATCCTCAGTAATTAATGAATTTATTCTATCTTTAGAAGTTAATTAAACTCGACGCTTTTACTACTACATTATTTTCTCCGCACCTGAACCCCGTACCCAAGGATATATAGTTCATCATTATCAGTGGTGGGCCAAGATCAGAAAAACATCAGATGTCTTCTTTTGGGGTAGGGTAGTCAGCCATAAGCCCAACAGTCATGTTAGACTAGAACCTACAGTTTAAAGTGGATTCCGAAACCACTACAACCATCCACGGCACCGCCGGGACTCGAACCCGAAACCTGTGTTACCGAACACCAGAGTGCTAGCCACTCGGCCATTCAGGCCCTCTAATTCCTTACAATTGGAAATATGAAATTGGAACATCAATGGGCATCTTGTAGACCAGGTACACCCCACTTACAAGTGATGGGGAGTACAGTATGTTCCGAGTGTATTTTTATAGAAACTGCCTCCCATTTGTGTGTCGTTTTGGAGAAAAACAGGGAAAATCTAGTGGTAGATATATGCAACTTAAATCTAAAAAAATTTAATTAATTAATTAAATTTAATCACTGAATTTAATATTTGAAAAAAAACTGTATTAACATCAAGTGTCCTCCACTACAAGTTCAAAAAAAAAAAAAAAAAAAAAAAAAAAATTTATTTGAACTTGAGTAGATGAATAAAAAAGTATTTTATTAACGATTGAAATATAGGGAGAGTGTGAGCTAATAGAAGGAATTGAAAAATGGAATGTTTAAAATGATTTTTATTTTAGTTTGATTATTAAATTATTGAGATGGAATTCAATCAAGTTAGGTATATTTACCAAAGTAATACAAATTATAATTTTAAGCATTTGACTTTTTGTAATAGCTTTGACTTTCCTTTCCCATTTTATTGAATTTTTCTATGAAAACAGTTATTTATCACATAAAATAAATATTGCCTAATTTAATGCCTTTGCAATGGGTAATGTAAGCAAGTAAATTCTTAAGTTTTTATCAATATTTGTATTAAACTTATATGCTGCTTGCTAGGTATATATATATATATATGTAGATAGATATTAAAGTTCTGTGCATACATTTTCAAAGTATTGTGAATCAGTTGATAAAAAGATGTAATTCATGAGTCATTACTCTTTTTTTCTTTTATGTTATCTGTTCATTTTATTCTCAATTTTCTTCTGCAGCGAAATTTTTGCTAATGTTTTGTGAAAAAAAAAGTGTAAAAGCTATCATTGAAAAGAAATGAGAACATTTAATGAAAATTTAAATATTGCTTGATTTAAAAAAATTTTTTATTTAAACATCTTGTAAATCATACTATCTGCACAAAAGACCTCATACAATTGGGATGGTCATCATGTTTAACTAGAATAAATATATATATATATATATATTCAATTTGTGAATTTGATTAGAAAATTTCAAAAGTTAAAAATTACTGAATACATATATTTGAAATTGACATCCATAATGATACATTATTATTTCATTTTTCTTGTACTTTATTTATGTTCAGTGGGGCCTGTTTCGCCGAGTGGCTAGCGCTCTGGCACTCGGTGCCAAATGTATCAAGTTCGAATCCCGGCTGTGCCATGGATGTTTGTAGTGGTTCGGAATCCACTTTTAAACAGTAGGTCCCGGTCTTATAGAATCGCGTCCGTAGCATATCTTCAAGCTATACGTACCCCCTTCGTAGTGCTAAATGGTGATAGCAGTGCAACCATTGCTTATGACATAAAGATTGACTGTCTGTATTGCCAGCTGCATTAGAACAACAACATCTATGTTTAGTATTGCAAATATATCAATTCATCCCATTTTGGTTAGACATAATTATGTAAGAAATTAAAAAAGAAACATGTTTTCTTGCTAGATTATTAAAAAAAAACACAACAATTTAGCCCATAACAAAGAATCATGTAACCATATATAAATCATTGTTCAAGTCCCCTAAAAAATACAAGAGAAAAAAATAATGTTATCCAAATTCCTTATTTGTTATCTTTTGTTTTAATGCAAATATATGCCTTTTTTAAAGATAAATACATTAAACTGCTTCATTATCGCATATCAATTAAGCATGTAAGTATATAGCCAAAAATGGACATGTTCAGGAATTTTATATGCCCACAATATTATAGTTTAGAATGTTTAATTTTATATAAGACATTTTACTATACACAATTTTTCTGTTTATTGTCTAATATCAGAGTATATTATGTAGAACTTTTTTTTTTTTTTTTTTTTTTTTATGTAGAAATTCAATGCACCATTGATCGAGTAGTTTTATTTCTTTAAAACAATATTTTACATTTCTTTTTTTTCTTAACTATAAAAATCCAAGTTTGATTTCTTGCTTTTTGCTGTGAACGCAACAATAACTTTTATAATTTCCATGAAAGGGAATAGCATTTTGAGATTTATCTAAGCAGTAGGATATATATATATAATAATTTGATGATTCAAATATTTTTGAAATTGAATTCCCTTTATGATTTCTTTTATTTGATAATTTGATTAAAACATTTACTAAAATTATTTTTTTGTGAAATGCAATTTATATTTAAAATTGGCTTTCTTGCTTTTCTTTTAATAAAATTTTTCATTTTTTAAAAACGTTTAAAATTAATTTCATTATTTATTAAATATAATTTTTAAAATTTTTATTTAAGTATAAAAATCAGTTTTCTCTTAAAAAATAACAATTTCACATATAAATTTTAAGAAAATTCGGATCAATTATATTCAATGTAAAATTCTATAATAGATTTTTTAACTGATAACATCAAGGTTACTGGGGGCACAACTGTTGATAACTGCTACAATTTGAGAGTACAGAATTAATAACTCACAAAATACATATTATTTACATGATGTTTATAATCGAAACCAAAACTATTTTACACAATCTACATTAAATAAGATCCCAAGGTATGATATCCTAAATAATTAAGTAGTATATCATGTAGCTAAAAATTATCAATAACAGAATTCATTTTAAAGTATCTGTTCAGTTAAAATCTTAAACATTATCTAAACTAGATAATGAACAGTTATGTTTAATTTCAGGGGGAAGCAATATACCAAAAAACTAAAAAATATATATAATAATAACATTAGTTTAATAGAATAAATTCTTTGTCATAAATTTAACTATTTTTTTTTTTTTTTCCTTTTTGAAATTAAGAATGGGGGAAAAAATTAGCCTCAATTTTTAAACTACATAAAATATAAATTTGTGCTAAAAATTACTTCTATTTTATATATTAAATCATATTTAATAGCTTGTGTTCCTAAGGAAATCATAAATAGTGTACAACAATCATTACTAAAATCTTTTGATAGCAAGCTGCCTTACTTTGACGAATGAGACCAAAAACTCAGACTTGACTTACCTAGGTACTTTGAGATGTACGCTCACTGACAATGATTTAACTCAATTTATCCAAATGATTTTTGAAATATAACAGACAAAACAATTTGGAAGAAGTGAAAAAGAAACCTTTATAAAGGAACTACCCTAAAATCTAGAAATCATTGTCTATGACGACGAACAATTAATACTTTCTTATTCTTAGGCTCCTTCATAACGAAGCATCAGAAATCGTTTTACGCCTAGTGAAGTTCCAGTTACTTCTACTAGACGGCAGTTTCGGTTGTTTATTTTTGTGATGTGAAAAGGAAGCTAATCACTTCTAATTTCGCTCCCTTAAGATTCGAACAGCCTATCCGAGATTACCGATTATTAAAATGGATCTAATCTATAATTGATTAATTTCACTTACATAAATAAAAAAGTTCATTTTTTGATTTATATTTCTTCTTCTTGAATTCATTAATTGTTTATTGCTTCTAAATATATATAATCTAATTTCGTTATTAGATGTTAATTTTTATGTATGAGTCAGTTAAAAATATCAATTTATACCAAATATTTTGTTTAAATTATTTTTTTAATAAGAAATATTATGATTCATACCTTCTTGTTCAGATTCTCCCCCCCCCCCCCTCCTCCTTGTATTCCATTTATGCCAAGGCATTTGTAAAACAGAAATGAATGAATTATTTTTTTTACAGCAAAACTGAAATAAAATTATATGGATAACAAATAATTGCTAGACAATTTATGTAACAAACTTTTTTTCTTTCTAATGCAGCTGGCAAACACTTAGACAGTCTCTTGGATGTCAGTTAGGTCTTGGATGCCTTAAGGCAAGCGCTGCACAGACGTTACTCACTTTGCATTATCCAGAGGGCGCGTGTAACTTGAAGATAAGCCACGGACGCGGAGTAACAATGCCCCCGCAACACTCTACGATCCTATTAGGACCGGGACCTGCGGTTTAAAGTGGATTCGAACCACTATAAATACCCATGGCACCGCCGGTACTCGAATCCGAAACCTGTGGTACCGGAGAGCCAGAGCGCTAGCCACTCGGCCATTCAGGCCCTTATGTAATAAACTTAAAATGCAGAAAATACTTTATGCTCTTGTGAGTTTTGAAATTTTAAGATAAATTTGATAAGAAAATTAAAATGAATTTAATAGGATTAATATTTTAATTAAATTGATAAAAAATAAAATGAAAATGTTGTTAAAAAAAAAAAAATGTTAATTTCTTATCAAAAGAGCTAAATTTGATTTCATTTCATAAAAGAAAATTTAACTTTATTAAAATAATTTAAATATTTATTATGAATATTTAAAAAAAACTGTAGCAATAGAATAATATTTCTTTAGATTAAATTTTAATCTATATTATAAATTTATTTTATTAGGATACTTACTTCTGTGAACATATTGTAATACTTTTAATAAACATATAAAGTTTGGCTTTAATATTTGGTTATTAATATTGATATATGTATCCAACTGAATAAATTTGAAACTTCTTCATATTAAAAATATTTTCCCTTTATTAAATAAGCAAAATGTGTATTGACTTTTTTACTGGAATTTTAAATTAAAAACAAATTTGTATTATCAAAATAAAATTCTTTAATTGAAGGTGTAAGTTTTAAAAACAAAACAATATTTATTCATATTTATATATGTTGTACTTGGAATTAAATATAAAAACTTTTTATGTCAGAATCTCTATTCATTTTTTATAATATTTGTAATTGCCTCAATGGCTTCATATTTCTTGGCAGCAGGGTATTTCCTTATGCATCCCATAACAAACTCCAGGAGATGTTCAACCCCAATCATTTCATTGATGCTACATACCTTTTTCAAGAATCTATCATAGTTTTATTCTTCTTCCGTCATAAATTTATTTTTGTATTTTATATTACTTAAATCACATAGATGAGGATATTTTTTACTTTATTTATATTTATTAAGATTTCATCAAAGAGCAGAGACATTTCACAGACAACAGAATTAAAAAAGTTGTACAGCTACCAAAGGACGAGTTGTAAGAAAAATAACGGTAAAATCTATTCGATCCTTATTCGCTCAATCCAAGTCGTATGACGCGTCCAACATTTGAGAGTTGAAAGTTCGGCAACTTGAAGCCGCGATTTCAGGCAAACACGGTGAGGCTCGTGACTGGTCTGTGTGAAGGAGTCTTTACCTTGCTAACAAAAGAGTTTCTGTTGAAATAAACGTAAGCCACTCGTTCATTATAAATATTTTCACGTATCGCAGAATCGAATGCCAAAGACATATCTCCCACACAAAAATTTAAGAATATGAAACCCACAGAGGTTCGTGTTCCTAAGGAAATCATGAATAGTGTACAGACTATCACAACTAAAATCTTATCGTTAGCATACTGTCTTACTCTGACGAATAAGACTCCAATTAACTTCAAATTGAAACACAGGATTCGTTACTGAACGACAACGACTTGTAGGTTGATGGAGCTCCTTGGTATGGGTAACCGCTAACTCCGTCTTTGCATATGAGAGGGAAGTTACTTTAGCTTTAAGCCCATTGCATTAAAAATAAAACAATTAAAATAGAGATAATAATATATGGAGAGGAGAAGTTTTTTCTCTTCTTTTCAATAAAGTATTTAATAATTATTAAATATAATTTAATAATTAAAATAATTAATTTTTACTAAATTATTATATTTAGTAAAAAGAGGATTTTGAAGAATTACAAACTGAACGTAGTTTGAAAGAGAACTTAAAAATAAAAAATATTTTCACTAGGTTAATTTAATTCAAAAAAGGAGTACAAGTTAAAAATAACAAAAACGTTTAAGAGCAGTTTGTTAAGAGAGGATGAACTGGTAATGACGGGGAAATCTGCGAATCGTACAAGGTCAGTTGCAAGTGAATGATAGAAGAGACAGAGCCTGGGGGAGGGGAAACGAAAACGTTTCGACTACCAAGTCCTGTAAACAATATAGTCACTACGTGGCATTGTTAGATGGTTTGGAGCATATACAGTTGGCAAAGATTTGTAGCTTGTCAGCTTTATTGTTGGTAGAATTAATTTGATTGATTAAATTTGAAGATTTTTGATATCAATGAAAAGGAAATAAATTCTTTCATTAATATAACAGCATTTTGGAATAAGTTGAGATCTTCAATGCCAGGTAGTGAACTTAGTAAGTTTTGATTTACAAAAGTTGAAGGAGGTACAGTTGCAGTTGCGTTTACGTTGTTTTTCAGCATGGAAGCAAAAACTGATGTTTGGGGTAACTTGTCTAGGAGGAATTACTTTGGGATAGGCAGCCTGTCTGTTAGAATTAGTATTTATCTTTGGAAATTTGGGGCAGCCCCTCCAAGCTGCTAAGTGTCCTGTAGCGTTGCAATTAATGCATTTTGGCACCTCAAGCTTCCTTCAATTGACACTTATGGGAGTGTTCTTCACCACATTTAAGACACCTAGGTTTAAACCCACATTGTGATGGTAATTATTACATTTAAAACATTGACGGTTATTGGTCGTAAGTTAAATTTCTCAACTTTTACAGTAAAGTATAGCAATCGTTCTAATTTAAAAATGTTCATGCTTTTTTGTTCCCTAGCAAGGGTAATCTGCCAGATTGGAAGAGGCTGCTTGGTTTTTAGGTCTTTGTAATTGGGTTACCTTGTCAACGGAGTAACCTAGATTAATTAACTCATCTTTTATTTTATTATCAAGAGTTTTAATGTAGAAGCCTTTGATAACGACCTTTAAAGAACGTTAATATTTAGGCGTTATCACAAATTATTCGATAGAATTTTCTGCTAGATATCTAGTTATAGCCCTGTGCTGATTTTCGTCCAAGGAAAACATCTTGATCATCTCACCCGCAATTTTGATAGTAACTTTACTTTCAAAAAATTTGTCAAAATTAGAAAGCCTAGGTTTCAGATTTTTAGTTGGCTTCACCATAATGGGTGGCATTTTTTAACTACAGGGGTGGTATCAGAGTCGGGCTCCTCCTGTTCATCTACTTTGAGTTTGTCACCTGAGCAATAAGCTTTTTTGGAGGGAATAGTAAAAACCGTCATTATCATGTTCATGATTGTTAAGATGGGCAGCATTGCGCTTAATTTGAGAGTTAAAGTTGTTAATTTTATGTTTTTTACAAGATGGCAATGGACAAAGCTCAAGTTTGCTTACCTCCCTCATTGCAAGCTGGAGATCATCATGGTGTTTCTTCAGCTCTTAAGGTCGTCATCATCGGGAGAATATCCAGTCAGCGCTGCAGCACATGCATCGTAAAGATTCTGAGCAATGTCCTTCTTCTTGGTGACAGTTGATATGCGTGCACATCGTTCTTCTTCAGATAGCTTTTCGTGAAATATAGGCGAGGCCAGCAGCTCCGAGGGTATTGACGCACTCGTTGTATCCATAAGTTCTGATTACTCGCTCCTGGTGCACTTGCCCGAACGGAGTAGTCGATCGTCTCAGCACGCTCCATTCTTCTCCATCACTCATCCTCGGCGGTCTCCATCGCTCCTGGTCCAAAGTCAGGTCTAACTCCAAGCTCAATCCTTTACCTCCCAACCCCCTTCCTTCGTTACTGAAGTTGGCGTAAAGATAATACATATAATAACATAATATAAAAAAAGTGGTAAGCACTTGTGGAAATCGAGAAAAATGTTGAAATGGTTTAAAATTCTTCGAAACTGAAAATTTACAACAAAAATTGATTGATTTTAACGTATTACAGTAGAATAACTGAATTGAGCTACCCCGAAGAAAAAAATTGACCAACAATAAGCATTAAATATGTAATTGCAAGCACCCGCAACAGCTCACGGTATATAATTGCATTTCTTCTGCCCACAAGACGTTATTTGATGTTCCTTACGCATGGTTTGATTTTGAAATTGCAAGAAATACTTCCTTAGCCGTAGTAAAAAATTCATCTGATTGGTGCCTAATGTCTCTCCCATAACTTAAAATGATAAGGAAAATTATGTAATATTTCAATCCTCTCTACCGGTGTTGATAATGATTAGAAGCAATTAAGCTTCAATGCTAAAGTGTTTGCTGAGAAATGAATTTACATGTTTTGGGAAGTAGGAATACATAAATTTTTAATATTCGCTTACGATGGGTATATTGATGATTATTGTTTTAGATGAGATATACAAAATGCTGCAGATATGATTATGTAGATGTTCGATATATGCACTCCTAGTATATACACTAAAATAATAACAATAAGTTTGTATTGTTCATGATTCGAAGTACGTGTAAGTCAATCATGGAATGGGAAAAAAAGTTCATCTGGGTCTCAAAGGTGAAATATCCATTTACGAACAAATAAAGTTAGTGGAAGTACTCAAAAAATATACTTGATCGAGTATCAAGGTTATCACTTGAAGTCGGGATATTTTTGAAGAATTTTTTTTTTTTCTAAATCAAGCTGTAATTTCCTAGAAATGAGATGATAATTAATAGTTTTGGTTATTTTAAAAGTTTTTATTGTGTTGGTGATAGGTGAGTCTAAATAAAAAATATAATTTTTGTCATGTCATGCCCTGCCACTCTTCTTTTTTACAGTAAGACTTAGAAAAACGAAAGCTGTAAATTTGTGATCTGGTGTGCCAGGTTAAGTATTGGTTCTTTCCCATGTTGTGAAGCAGTGATCTTTGAATTGAAAAGTTTAATCACCTCTGTACAGACATCTCAGAATGTATATATATATATATGTACACATACATGCTCTGCCCTGTATTTTTTAAGGGGACTGAATGTGAGGAACTTTAGCGTTTGTGTATAGCAAATGTTATAATAGTTTCTTTATACAATTTCAGTTTTCTTTTGAAGTTCATGAAAATTTATTTCTAGCTAATTCTGCGAATATATATATATATATATAGATATAATACAATGTACAAATATAGGGAGAGAAACAAGGACGTACAGGAAAACAGCAAAAATTGAGAAGAAATTATTTGTAATAATTACGTAATCCCATGAACATTTATATACTTCTGTCGTTATCTAAAATTATTGTATAATTCTGCAAATATTTGTAGTATGAAGCCTATTTTTTATAGCCCTGCCATAAAAATGGAATTACGGTTTGAAATTTTTTTTTTTTTTTTTTCTTTTTTGTTCTTAATTTTCTTATGTTTTATATTTTCTACTATATACATATATGTATGGAAAGAAGTGGGGTGAGTGGTAAGAAGTAATGATCAAGGATATTCCAGGTAATAAGAGCATTCGAGAAATTTAATTCCTAAACCCCTTATAAGTTATTAAATATTAAAATATTTACCGATTAAGAAATCCTCAACATCACATTATCTGATTATTAAATTAACATAATTGATAAAACATTAGATATAGTAATTAAAGTAAGCTAAAATCTCAAGACATTTAATTTAGAATTTAAGATTTAATGATATACATTTGGACAATATTAAAGTTTTATATAAGTACTTAAAAAGAGAAGAAAAGCTATTTTCATCGCTTCTGAAGCTGGTCATTATTTCAGGAACCCTAGCTCTAGTATGTCTTGACTTAGTCCGTTTTTGCTGGGGGTAAAGCGAACACAATTATAAATAAACACTCTCCGCAGAATGAACGGCTTCCTATTCCGAGGGAGGAGGTCACCAGGAAAGCAGATATTTCTAAGCGGAAGGGAGGTAAGCATTACTTCATATTTAATTTTGGTTTACAAACGACAATTCTACTTACGGTCATCGCGTGATTTAAATTTTAAAATTTAAAAACAATATACACCGAAAATGTAAAAAAGGATTCATCCTTGTGCGTTTTTCTTTTCTTAATATAAAAATTTAAAGTATTTTTACAAGCATTACAATCTGGAGTTGGGAATTCCGGAATATTAAAAAAATATTTAAATATACTTTAAATCATCCAAAAAAAGTAAAAACAGGCAAGTGTTAAACTTTTAATCATATTCCGTAGTAATTGATAGTTTTTGAATATCTGCTAAAGTACAGCCATAGTTATTATTGGGAAAATTTTTCATAGGGTAACATTGAACTCGTAGTCTGAAGAGTTCCTGTAGATGACAGCCTTAAACTGAATTTAAGTTAAACGGGAAGATTGGCTGAAATTTATCAATTCGCATTCGTAGTATCTGGATGGAAATCCAGCTTCACTTGGACAAATTCGTTTTTGTTATCCACACGGATTAACAACGGTGAGACGTTTCTTCTAACTAATTCCACGTTTTTATAAAGAAGACCACTGTCCTTTAAATGATCTTTTCTGAAATTATATTTGCTCCAGATAATACATAGATATCGAAGCCTTGAAAAAAAATAAAAGAGGTAATTTTTTTGGACACTTGGTGGTACCAAGCGTAACAAGAATACAAGGCCATACCGATAGTTTGTGACATCATTCGAGAGCAGTTTTAGAGCATTCACACTTTTTCCGAAAAATAAACACGGCGTTTGATTTGAATATTATCAACCTAATTTCTATTAATTCAATATTTTTAATGAAGCTTTTAAATTAATCATTCATTATAAATTAGTTTTTATTTCTTTTTATAAAACAAATTCTTAGTTTTCCCGAGTTTTTCAAAATGTTTATAAATAATGTTTTCAATCATCTTTCCAGACCTGTGTTCGTTTTTTATTTAATTTTTTTTTTTTTTATGCAGTTAGTCCAAAATATCTTAATTATTAATGTTCTTTATATTGAAACTTAAGTGATGCAAACAGTTTAACACTTGAAATTCGTTATAGTTTAATAAATATACTACATCACTATAGCTTATGATTAATAGAAATAATTTGGTTTAAAAGTACTTTTGAAACTCAATAGCATTATTTAAGAATGGTTTTTAATTTATTAAAACAAGACTTAAAATTATTTTAGAAATGTTGATGTGATACGACACATGTATAAAAATAATTTTTGTCCAAATCACAAAATTTAATTATCCTTCAGTCCCTTTAATGTTCCCCCTATTCCGAAAATGTCTAATTAGGTAAATTAAACAATACAATTATGATATATAAAGGAAGGTTTTCTATTTTTGTTTCTTTTTATTTTGTGGATCTTAAAATAAATTCGACTTTTTCAAATCTTGATACTTTTGTGAAAAGAACTACTAACAACAAACACTTGAAATTCGTTATAGTTTAATAAATATACTACATCAAACTACAAATTATTTTTTCCATTTCATTGTGCTTCTTTTTATTACCAAATGTATTTATTATAAAAATACATTTTATTATTATTTTTTATAAAAATGTATTTAAATTTAAATGCTGTAAACAAAGTTTTTACACTGCAAATTCATTATAGTTCTAAAACTATACTTTATCACAAAATTTTATAATTAATATGTAGAATCAGAAAACAGGGATCGTTCATATCTAACCAATAATATCTAATTTGCTAAGCAACTGTCTAGTCTCTAAATAATTCACTATGGAACTTATTTCCACAAAGGCAACATTTAATTAACAACAAAATATAAAAGAATAATTATATAGCTTCACATATAGAGCATCGAAAAAAGCAAGACGAACACAAATTCAAACTAAATTTAAAAAGTTCCGCTTAGAGTGCTAAGCCAGAAGAGGAAGATTCCTTTACTATTCTTATTCAATTCTATTCTTTAACCTGTAAAAAGGAATCTAATATCTCATTAGAGGACATTTCCAAAAGAAAAATTATCTCGATAAGTCTGGTTAAAACATTTGAATGAGTTTTCAGTTTGACAGACACACTTTACCATCTTTGCCAGGTATAAAATCTATCACTTTGACATGAGGTCAATTAAAATGTTTCTTGAAATCGTCTATAATGAGAACGATATCACCAGTTTCACATTGGAGTATTGAAGTTTTTGTCCTTGCTGTTCAATTAACAAGCCAACATACTTCTTGCAGAAGTGTCTTCATAATTCTTCCAAAAGTTTAGTGCGATATCTTTTTATACGTTTTGAAACAGTGATTATTATCAATAAGATCAATATCAGTTACTTTATTTTCAGAGTTTCAAGAAGGAACTTCAAATTTAGAAAATTTCAGTGCATAAAAGGATTTATTTTCTTCAGAAAAATTATAGTATTAAAAAAACCCTTTCTTTTTTTTTACTAATATACTTCCTTTTTGAAAAATATTTCGTTAGATGCCCTGTTCTCGGAAATCTTCAAGATCCATGGTGGATCATACCACCATTGAGATTTGATTAGCATTTCAGGAGGACATCCTCTAGAAATAATCTGGGGATGTGAGGGTAAACATATAATCATGCTTACTGAAAATATACATATATACGGATTTATATACTATGCATAGCCTCATGCATGTTTAAACATACATCGTTACCCATAGCAATATATCACTACTCATATAGAAATACGTATTTAGAAGTATATATGCATATACATCTTTATGAACATACATATGTACAAGTAATAACATATTAATAAAACCATTATTTTGAGAAGGGTGATTTTGATTTGTAAAATGGTAAATTTTATTTGCAAATTGGTAAATTTGGTTTGCAAAATGATGAATTTAGATCGCCAAACCAGTATTAAATTTTCTTCATTTGGGAAACAAAACAAATACATTATTACTAAGTGATATAAACAGCAATTCATACAACAATTGAGCAAGTTGTTCGAAACTCAGTTTGAATACGATGAATAAGAATGCTAATTTGTCATTGGAAATGACAGCTTTAAAAATACTTTTATCTTAGACATTATACACAATACAATTAAAAAAGAATATTACAAAAAAAAAAAAAAAAAATCTTTAATGTCTTTTATATTGCAAAAATTGTTACGAATTTCAATAAAATTTTTGTGTTACATTTTTAATTGTTTATTGCGATGTGTGAGAATGTTTTGAGAATTTGAAAAAAACAACAACAACATATTTTCAATAAAACTACTTTATTATACTGATGAGTGAAAGTAGAATTAAATACGATAAAATAATTTGAAAAGCAATGAAAAGTTTTTTTACAAAATTATTTTTTATATAGATAATAGATGAAAAAAATCATACAACTGTATTTAAAATAAAAACTTTTACAATTATATTTATACATCTGCTCTGTTATATACACTGCTGCGTATCAGTACACCTCCTGTTTTTCTATGTGCACTTCAACGCAATCATTTTCCCTAAAATGCTCAATCATCTTCTAGATTTTTTATTTTTTTTCATGGATCGGCTTTTATTTATCTCTGCAGGAAACTGAGAATGTTGTTTTTTTCATGTGAAGGCTTCAATGAATTTTTAACTGTCGTAATTTTTCTTTTTTTAACAACTTGATTCTGGATTTTTCATTGTTGGGCACTGGGCATTTATACTTCTAAGCTTGTTGACTGCTTTAAAATGAGATTATCACTTTGTCGAATCAATTTTTTTCTTTCTTTTCTTTTTTCAATTTAGAATTTAGAATAGCGATTTAGAATAACGATTCCCAGTTGTGATATCTGAATGATGCACAATCACTAACAACCTCTTCAAACTCAATGGAAGTTTTGTTCATATTCCTGTTCCTGCATTCGGTTCAGACAAAAATTTCGGTGTTCCTATGTTCAATGCACGAATCATGGACTACTAATTTTAATATGTTTCCTAGAAATCGTGAACATGTCGAAAAGTCCGAATCTCTGGTTAAAAATGCTGTTTCAGAGATAAGCTTTGGATTTGACAGGACTATTCTTTCCAAACACGTTCCTGCTGTTGAAATATTGAAATTATGTCAATTTCTGGAGATTTTATGAAAATTAGTGTAGTCTTTTGGTTCCACTATACTTCTAGAAATAGATCTTCTTCTAGAAACTCCTCCAAATCTCTCACCAAATGTTTCTAAACTTGGTGTTATTTTTAATCTTTCGCTTTGTGCAATGTACACTGGGATGTTTTTTCATAACAAAACCATTTTATATAATAATAAAATAAATTAAACATTTTAACTAATACTCAACTATAAACATTTCTTCTCCATTAAGAATTATCCATCATCCATCATTTAAAGAAAACTTTTGAAACAATACGGAATCAGTAGCAGGAATAGATTTGCAAAACACATGCGTTCAATAAAATCGAGTTTATTAAAGAAAAATACACAGAATAGCATCCAAAATAATTTATTATAAATAATAATAATAAATCATGAGTTATAAAAGCTTCAAAGCGTGTTTTGCAGCTACTCTATTCAAAAATTAATTCATATTCTGCGGTGCGATTTCACGGAGCTCAGCACTCATATTCACGAATTTTCTGGAATCGTAGACCAGCCACAGAGAGAAAAGACATTTGCCAGGCCGCAAGGAAGGAGGGCGAAGTAAAATCCATCTTTTTCAGGATAAAAGCCTGCGATGAAAAAAATTAGAATTTATTTTTCAATTACGGATTTAAAAAGTTGTGCATTAAATGAACTAACTAATAACAAGACTTCGGACAACAGCGATGATATGTTTAATACTGACTAAAAGTTGTGCAAGTTTTATTCAAAATGACTACAAGTTGTACAACGTCTACAAGTAATGCAAAACTTGTAGTCATTATTGTTTTCCATATAAAGTATGTTCACTACATACTTTTATATGGAAAGAACACAGTTTTTAATTTTTTCAATTTTTTATATATTATTTAATTTTTAATATTTTTAAAAATATTTTTTAATTAATTTTTATATGCGTCTTTTCCTTTTAAATCAAGTGAAGCAGCAACCTTGAGTACCGATGATAAATTATAGTATCACACTCACTATTCGTGCAGTATGATGCTTCGTGCAGTAAGACTAGGAGGATATTAGTACAAAAAATGATAATAAGTAGACTGCTTTTTTATAATTTGAAAGTTTATACATATCTTTCAAAATATCAGCTACATGGAGGCTAACCCTAAATAGTTTGCAGATATATGTCTTGCATTTTGTTTCATTCGATTCATCATTGGATTATTGTAGAATGCTATATCAAGCAAAACAAAGAAGATTGATGAAATCCTTCCACTATGAATTATCAACTATTGTATTATGAAAATTTTGTATGGCAAGATGCAAAAGTTCAAGTGTAAGTTAAAGCTTCATGTATCAAGATAATGAAATTTGTCAAATAGCTGAAAAAATTAGATAGTTAAAAATAATAAATATGAAGTGAAAATCCATCGTCAAAGGAAGATCCTACATACCTATACAAATAAATATATTGCAATGAAATTATCTATAGCTAGAAGCGATGTATATAACTTTAAAAGATACTGGAAGTATTAGTGTCATCGTTTCGGCTTATCCCACAAGAAATATTGCACACGTATTTTTGTAAATTGCAGTCACTGCACAAGTTAGTGTAAGCAGATAAGTTACAAGAGAATGCTGAATCAAGTCCATTTTACACGAGATGGTAATATCAACAAGCTGTATATGGGTTCTTGTTAGTACATGATGCATTCACTCCATACCACAGCTTAATTTGGTTTTATTTCATATTTTATTGTTGATCCACACTCTTTTAAGGAGTTTTGACGGATATCTCGTTTTAAAATATATTTTGTAACTAGTTGTCAAATGTTTAAATATTATCATGCTCTTCTACGCAAGGAAGTCATTCCAGCATTACTCGAAAGAGGTTTAAAAAAACCAGTAAAATATATTAAATATATATATATATATATCAAAAATAACCTTATTGAAGTATTAAAGAATCCGACAACAAAATGGCAAAAAATTTTATATGCGAGAATACATAATATAATATACACATTCAGATACCATTGAAGATATATAAATCAGAGAGTAGGAATATTTATCAAAGCAATTAAAGTGTATAGAATGAATAATAAAAAGTGGGGGAAACAGCTAATAAAAAGTGTGAGAATTAGATATTATATCTGAAAAGAAATAATTAAAAAAGTACATAATTGAATAATTGGTTTCCACATACAATATAAAATTACAAAAGTGCACAAATTAAAAATTTATATGCTTTTCAAATAAAATAATACATTTTTACGAAGTAGTATACTTTAAATATACACATACAATATATACACACACATAAATTATTTTATGAAGTAAAATTATCTTAAATATACAAACATTTACACACAGAATAAATATAAAAATAAGTTTAAGAAGATCATTTACATTGAACAAAGAAACAATTTGACACTTACTCAGGGATAATTAAAGTTTGATTTTCACAAATAAAATTTAATATGCTTCGAATTTTTAATCGAAACCCTTTGCATTTTAAAATGTTGATCTTCCATAGATTAATATTAATTTTGAAAAAAAATTCATATGCCATAGTAATGTCAGTGGCCAGTAAGTAGAATAGTGGAGAGGATTACCTACATCTCCACAGGAATAAAAGCTTGAGTCTCTCAAGTTGAATCTTGCAGGTAAGAAGGAGACGGAGCATGCCCTGTTAAAAATATGGTTTCCACTCTTGTCCATCCAGCAGAATATGTTGACGCTTTTTTAATAATTTTTACAAGTCGGTTCATTAATCCTTCCTCCCATTGATTTTGCTATTTTGAAAGGAGTTGATTATTTAATAGGCCTTTCAATTCTGAGAGAGGGCTTTTTTACTTGCTTAGGCTGACCTTTAGAAAGACATAGACCTAGGCTTACCTTGACAGATGCTGATATAACGGATATAGGCCACAGATAGCAGACATAGGCTGACCTTTAGAAAGACATAGACATAGGCTTACCTTGAAAGATGCTGATATAACGGATATAGACCGCAGATAGCAAACATAGGCTGACCTTGCAAAAAATGTGTATCTGACGCAAAAAATTTCTGATTGCCAAGATCCAAAGAAACTGAAAGGGGGGTAATACCAGTTCTCTGCAATTGGAAATAGTAAAAGACAAGCGGTACTATATGTTTGACAAAATAGCTGACTATGGAAAAAACGTAGACCATTTCTTAGGAGGGATAGTTGGAGAGAGAACGGAGAGAAGCAAAACATTAAAAAAAAGCTATAGCATAAAAAGAAACCCTGTAACATGGAAAAAAAAACCTTAAAGCCGCAAAAATATTTTTTAATTTCAAGAGAAAAACAAAAACTTAAAACTGCACTGAGAAGAAACTGATCAACTAAACAAAAGAAACTTGCTGCAAGAACTTTGAGGGGGGGGGAAGGAGAATAGAAAAAAATAACTTAATAAAAATATTCTATAGAAATTTGAAAAATAAATAAATGAATAAATATAAAATTGAGAATGCAGTTAAAAACAAAATGTATAGGAGGCAAAAAAGAAAAAAATGAACAAAACGGAAAATAAGAAAAAGGTAAGAAAAAAAAAAAATTTTAAAAACTTGAAATCCAAAATTATAAACACAGAAAAAGAAAGAAAAGCTTGAATACAAAGGCTGAAAAAATTTACAAAGGAATAAAATCGGACACAAAAACAAAGCACTATAATAAGTATCATTAATCAGAATTAAATATATTTTATGAGGGAAGACTTAAACTGGTCGTCTTCAATTCTGCAAAAATACTTAAGAACAAATCCAAAACCAGAATATTAAGGCATAACCAAATGAAATCTAAACAAAGTGACAGGAATGGAAAATATGAGGATTGAAAAAAATAAAATAAATATAAGCGTCTGTACTGTGCATAAGGGACCTGTCTCAGATGTGTAGTCCAGAAAAGCGTGGACTTCACTTATGCTAATTTCTAAATATGATATGTTTAAATACGTTTATGTAAGCAATCGATTCTTCGACATTGGCCAAACCCAAAGATGATATTCATACATCTATTTTTAATCTATTTTTTAGCTCAAATTTGTAATTAATTAATCAATTTGTAATTTGTTTTTAAATTTTTTTTTTTTTTTTTTTTTTGCTATGGACCTTTTACTAGTAAAGTTAAAGCCCGAATTTTTTTGCCTTTAAAGTAGTGGTCACGATTACCTTCTCAAAATATTATTTTAAATGTATAAAGTAAATCCAGATAGAATATTACAATACAATAGTTATAGTTAACAAAATAAAAATCTAGACAAAACAAATGTATACTAAATATGCAATATTTGCAAGTAATGCCAAATTGGGCACGTGTGAACTTCAATATTTAGTGGTTTGGATGCCTATTAATGATAAGCTTTTAATGTAGTTAGTAAGTTGAGCCGCACACGATAGTATGTACACAAAAAGATTGTGATTATGCAAAAATTCTACTAATAACTGTTGTAATTCCAAAGTACTGATGAGGGTAGACGATTTTTCTAGCTATTTTATAACAACTATTCGATGTTAAAAAGTATTTTGTTTCTATTGGGAATCACAGATACAGATAATACTGCAGTAATTTATGCATACTTTATTTGAAGATGACATCTACATTTCAGTAAAGAAAATGATAACTGATGCATTTATTCTCAGCTGAGCTCGTGAACCCCCTATTATATTTTAGTGAAGGTTCTTAGATGCCTGGTTAATAATCACTGCGTTAATATCTTAATCGTCTACACTATTAAAATCTGAAACCTTTTGTATATATGTGGGAGTATCTCCTCCGAAACCATAACAAATTTGCAGTGGTATACCGAAAGATATGTGATTATAAGAAGAATGGCAATAGAACATTAATAAATTTCAAACATTTATTGAGATGTTAACTAAACATTAAAACAATTGCCACTTAAAGATTGTATTTTGGTTTTCTCGGTCAAACATGCAAAGTATTTCTCTTTCACGGTAAAAACAAAAAATTGTTGAAAAGTTGAAAAATATTCTTTTTAATATTGCAAGACCTGGGCAGTTTTGATTAATTCTTTTAGCATTTTAATGTATGAATATTCAAAATTCGTAATAAAAGTATCTATTTTAAGCCATCGAAGAACAATATTTTGAGAGACGATCATCAGTTTTGAGCGATTTTCTCAAGCTGTGAACAGTTTCTGGTATTAAACGACAGTGTCAGTGAAAAGTACTTATAAAATTTTATTAATCTTAAATCATCTGGGGGAAAAACTATGTCATATTTCTATTTTCTTTAGAAAATGATGTTATTTATATTTATATTTTATATTATCTTAATTAACTAGATTTAAATTAATTGTATAATTTATTGTCTGCAAGGTTATCAATTTAACATTTACACTGATATTAAGATGATAGTTTTATATTTAAAAATATTTTTTAACTAACATAAATAAGTAAATTATTTTTTTAATGTTAATTAAATTAATTATTTTTTAATGTTAATTAAATAAATTAATTTTTAAACAATAGTCTATATGATAGTTGTAGTTAATTATATTTTAAAAGGGTTTATGAGCAGTCAAAATAATTTTAAAGAGACCACTACTAAAAAGTCCTAAAAATGTTTAAGGATTACTGCACTAAGTGAACTAGTTATGTGATGACTACGTGCTTTTCACGCTAAGTACCTGATCTCCATGTGTCTGCGGTTACTACAGCGAACAAGACTCATATTGCTGTTCAGATATTGGACCATTTGCCGAACTTTTGATGCGCCTTGTATATTTGCTTTGTATGTCTCTGTTGGAGAATTATATAATTATTGAAGTTGAATGGAACTAGGAAGATATAGAGTGAAGATTATATGTTTAAGCAGAATTTAATGCCA
Source organism: Caerostris extrusa (assembly GCA_021605095.1). NCBI lineage: Eukaryota > Metazoa > Arthropoda > Arachnida > Araneae > Araneidae > Caerostris > Caerostris extrusa. The sequence goes on from BPLR01016890.1 coordinate 26,540, forward strand.
AAAGAAAATACGCTACAAATTACCTTGTTTTAGGGTTACAGCAGAGACGAGATAGTAGATAGATCCTGCAAGTGTAATCACCCCAGTAATGCCGCGCCGTACATGAAGATACGCAATTTGGTGTAAGTAAACTTTCAAAGAGCTTTCCTTTACGTACATCGAGTTCAACTGAGAATACCAACGCACACCAACTCTACATAGAAAGATAAATACATTATCAATAAAATTTACACTAAATATTATCGATAAAATGTATTTCCAATAATCTAGTCTTTAGAATCAATGGGGGCAACGGGCGTACCGACTATGGAGTTCCTATGTGGTTTTAAGAATCACGAAAACCTCTACATCTTAATGATAGTTAGAAAATCTGCACAAAAATGAAGTTGCTTAAATTTATGGAGTAAAAATATTAAAGAAATAAAATAAAGAATTTAAGAAAATCATCTCCTGATTGAGAACATTTAAAGCAGGAGATCGAAAAAGAAAAAGCTATCGGTACAATTAGGTGTCCGTTCCACGATGCCCCAAAAATAATTTAAAATTTTAAATAAAAATTAAAAATTACAAAGTAATACAAAATAAAAGCAGGTTACAAAGTTGCAAAGCAGTGGTACATCAGTCCAACAAATACACCAGTTCAAAGTATAAATTGATGAGGTTTGCAGGGGGGCAGAGTCAATGGTTTTAGTTTTTAAACTAAAACTCTTGATAAGAATGTAGTGCTTTTGGTTAACGAGTAGCAAATTTCAATCGTTAAATCGCTAATTGGGATAAATGGTTTATTTCATGAATTTTGTTTGCTGTATATAACTTTAGGGTGGCAACTTCTATCTCTATTTTCATAAATATTTGAATTTGCAGACAATTAGAGTTCCGTTAAACGAAAAGTTACAAAAATATTCTTAGACCTTAGAGACAAGAGATACAATACCTCTTTTCTGTTTGAAGGCGTTAAAAACAATGATTGATTGAAGACCGATCAAATTTTTTAAAAAATTATTTTAACTATCCTAAGTTTGAAACCACATTTTAAACAAAAGATGATTTTAGAAAAAACTTTAAAAGTCCGTTCATCCGTTTTTTTAACTGGTACTGGTATGGCTTTATTTTTAATAACAATTTTAAAAATTAGCTTGCTAAATATGACAGAAAAAAAATATTGGAAATTTTCTATTAATATTTTCTTACATATTGAAATTTATTTTTTATTTATCGTAACAGATTATATTTACTAATAGTATTAGTTTTTAAATGATAACCAGCATTGTAATTTATGTTAAATATTTCCTATAAGCTGGACCATTTTTAATATTTTATAGAGAAATACTTATAAATAAAAGCTCCCATTTCAAATGTATCACACAAAAACTCAAACATCTCTCTCTATATCTATATCCCTTCATTTTTTGAAAAATTACACATTTTGTTAAATGCCAGTAACAAATCTGCAAAATATATATAGCTGAAATTAATTGACAGACAGTCTAATTTTGATGCAATGGGATTATTCTAAAAGCAAAGATGCACAGACCATGGTCCACATGTCCTCCGCAGTTACTTTGATAGTTGCTTACCTCACTATAAGTCATGTTTTCTTTAAAGAGTTGTATGAAAGATAATTTTAAAAAAATTTCAGGTTTAGATGAACAGAAAAGAATGGAATACTATCAATAATAATAAAATGTTAAATGCTTAAACATCAGAAAATTATTTAGTCAATGTTTCCCAGTTTATTCTAAAGTGGGACATAATAACTTGTGCCAGTATCGAGATATCGTGAACGCAGTATCTCTATGTAGTCTAATCACAGTGATTTTTAATGTATTTCTTACCATGTCCTCAAAGTCTCTATTGGCTATTACTGGTGAATGTTAGTTGTAAGAATTCATTACATGTTATGGAATTGCCAAAAATGCTTTCCATTTTAAAATTGCACTTATCAAAGTAGCTGTGGTCGTTAAAATTTTTCAGACTAATTCTCATGAAAAATTTTATCAAAATTCTCATGAATTATAATTTACAATGATAGGTAAATTCAATGCTGAAAATATATGTGAATGCTGAAAATTGTAGGGGTTCAAGGATTGAAGGATTCCAGCGACGCAAAAAGTAAGATGTGTAAGACTTTTGTTATACGATTAAGTGAAAAGACTGAGATATGTTAAGAATTTTAAGAAATATTTTTTACTACCTAAGATCAAACAACCTGGTACAGCATAATAGTTATCCTTCCAAATCGAAAGTAAAAATCCAGTAAATGCGCCGAACATGCAAATGGTAGCCAATATGACTTTTATAACAAGCACTGGAGATTTTGCTTCATTTTGATCAGTTTCCATTGTGGGATATCTGATTTTTTTAATGTCGAGCTTGTTGGTTCTGAAGAAGAGAAAAATTTAGCAAATTAAATTGTATTTCAGATAACAGATAATATCCTGTTTAATGTTAAATAACGTTTTTAATTGCAGATTTGTTTGTTTTTCGATTGTATGTGCTCCCCTACATATGCCCGGAATAGTTCTACTGTCAGGAGTTGGCAGAAAAGATATTGCCTCTCTGGGGAATTTTTAGTAAAAATTTTCTAGAATTTGTTAGTCGTATAAAAGAAAATCCAAAAATTTCTACTAGGTTGCCTAACTTTTATGCTACAACTGGGCCGTGAATTAGGCTTATAGTTCGTACATTTGCTTACGAATCTAGATAAGGACAACCTATTCAAAGTACCATCTATTTTCTTGTCGTTTTTTTTTTTTCTTCAATACTTACCGAAGAAGGTTTGTTGATTTCATATTTTTTCTTTTTAAATAAATAAAATCACAATTTACTTCACAACACTGAATTTATTAATGTTATAACTCAATAAATACACATAAGATAGAAGCAGAAATAAAGAGGGATTAAGAATAAATAACACACAAACCGCTAAACTCACTGCAACTGAAGTGCAAACTCGACTTCTGATATTGCTGTGCAGGTCGTTTACAGGACTCATAGAACATTATTATTATATTATCTATATTTATATGTAAGGATAATAATAAAAACCACAATAATAACTCATTATGTTTCAATTTTTTGCTCCAAAAAATGTATATAGAGAGTCTAAATCAAATATGGGGGATATATAATAATTTTATATGCGGCCCGCCGCAGAGTTATGATGCATTTCAAAATGGCCCGCAAGATCATTTGGGTTGGGCACCTCATCTAAGATTACACAATTGTAAATAAGGGCAAATATGTAATATAATGTATATATATAATAGTACAAATGTTTTTTAAAAATCATTATTTTAATGTTGAATATCAGTGATCGTCGTGTTCCACTTATGTATGACACGAATAGTCCATTGTAGGACTTTTAGAAATAACTACCTCGTTTGCGAGTGTAGTTATTTCTAAAAGTATTGAAATCGCTTATCGAATTGAAAAAATTGAATGGTTTATCGTATTGAAAAATAACAGGAAAACTCCCACCAGACAGCCTCAATATCGATGTTTAAACCTCGAATCAAAACATTCAAACCGTGAAATAAGAAATATATAAAAAATTCAAAGTAAGAAATTACTATTTAAGTAAAATAAAAGCTTCATTATTTCATATTATGGAGAAAGGCATAGTTTCTCTCTCGTGTTGTAAGAAATATACTCATCATCATCAGTAGCGCAGCAGACCCATGATGGGGCAAAGCAGTCTGCTTGAAGGTAATTTCCTAACCTTTCTGAAAATTTGCAATACTTGGCCATTTTTTCTACATAAATTACATTAATGAGAATAATTTTAACCTATAGTATTTTTTTTTTCGAATAATCAAAATGAGGTATTTACTTTTTTATATTCATTTAAATATTAATATTAATTTCTTAACACCTCAGTATCATATACTTGCACAATATGTCTTTTGATTCGAAAATGCTTTAAATATATTCAAAATCCCATTTCTTTCACTTTTGTAAAAATATACCATAGTTTTGATTTTCTTCTCGACATTAATGCATTTCTCGAAGTATTTTCTTCATAATTCCTACATTTTTCAAGAAAACAAGAAGTTAACTTACATTAAAGTTTAAATGACATTTCTTACCAATAGTCATTTATTAAAATGCAATAAGAACAATTGTAATGCTCCCCATAGAAATGATATGCAAATGTATCTTGCAATTCAAGCACTCAATGTATATTATTTAATTAGAAATTCGAAACTAAATATAAATCTCAATTTTATAACTGAAAGGAAATTTAAAATTTCATGTTAGATCACAGGTTGAACATCCTGTCCTTTACGATTTTTATCATGACATTTTGAATTATATTTTCTTTTATTTTTGAATATCGTTGGGTTTTTGTGTTCCACTTATGTACGCCACGAAAAGCCCACCAGAGGACTTTTAGAGGTAACTGTCCCACATTTGCGTATCTTATATAAAAAAAAACCCCGAAAAACTCCCTGACTATCATTGTGAGACGCTTTATACACATTGTCACCATCGCCACCAAGTCTCCATGTTTCTGAAAGTAGTAAGTGCAATGAATCCTGCCAACTGATTCGAACCTGAGCCCTCCTGCCCATTAGCTGCATAGTATGATGCTGCACATTAGCTGTATTATGAACAGTGGTACGTTAAATTTGAGTCTCCTTTCTTTATTATTATGATTTATGTTACAAAGCATATTATTACGTTAAGAATTGCCATTATCGACATACGAAGAGCTCTTTGTTTTCATTGGTAAGATATTTTGTAATAACTAGCTTTGCAGAAATTGAAATGAATTTTGAAATTTTTTCCAGTAGAAAATTTAATTTAAAAGAAATAATCTCAACATGTGTAATCAGTGTATCGAAAGTTCTATAAAAACACATTTATTTTATTTATGAGACAAGAAAAATAAATGTGTTTTTATAAAACTTTAACTGATGAATGAAAGAATTTGTAGAACAGTTTTGCAGAAATTGAAATGAATTTTGAAATTTTTTCCAGTAGAAAATCTTAATTTAATAGAAATAATCTTAACATGTGTAATCAGTGTATCTAAACTTCTATAAAACTCACTTATTTTCTTGGCTCATAGAAAGACAAACTTTAACTGATGATTACAATGGAAGAATTTTCAGTGAAGGGTAATCATGAGCAACTATTAAACATACTTCATTAAATATTAATTAATTGATGAAGGTTCAAATCAAACATAATAAAATAATTGTAAGTAAATCCTAAATAAATAATATAATTGATCCTTGTTTTAAAAATTTAATGCGGTAATTATTTTTAATTTATTGATTTCGCCCCTATAGTACCAACAAATGCCCCTAAAAGTGTGACATCACGAAAACCTCATTAAAATTTTTCAAAATCTCCTATTTTATTAATAAATTCCTACTCATAATGCAAATTCCATTCATAAACTTTTTTTCATTCTTTTATTGTGAAATTACTAATCTGTTTTTAAGCAATTTACAACGAATCAAAAATTGTGTTAAAAACCAGGATCATAATTTTTAATCTTAAATAAAATACATAATTTAATCAAAAATATATATTATAATTATTTTACATATTCAGTAATAAAAAGCAGTGATTAAATTTCAAAATCTGATGAATGTTAGAAACTTTAAGGTAAATCCACAAAGTTTGTATCTTAAAGATAATGACAACTGCATTGACATTCGTGACATTTAATTCAGTTCATGATCATGTTAACTAAAACGCATCACTGATGCTCTTATCGATTTTCAATCTCCTTAAAGCGCAACAGGATGTTATCCAACAAGTGTTAAATGATATCCTAGATATAATCAGACCTTCACTCTCACGAAAAGTATAAGATTGAAGTGAACTTACTGTGTTTTTATATCTCCAGGGCTTTTGGAAGAGGGAGATTTTGGCCGCGGTTACTGTCCGAAACGCTTGTTCCCGTCTGCTCCTAAAAATAACATGGGAGACTCCCATAGTGAAAACAGAGAGACAGGTTGAAGAGAGAAACTGCAAACACACGCAATCACGTGATGGATCGATCGAACCCAAAAGTTTTCTGTCTGTGATCGGCTGTCTATAGCAGTTCTCAAAGGGTGCGCGAAGACACTCTGCAAGATTTCAGGGTGCGCCGTGGTATTCCAGACAAATATGTGTCATCCAAATATAAAAATAAATATAGTTACTTTATTTCTTGTCACTTTTCCAATTCAAAGACAGCTTTCAACTAAATATCAAACAACTAACTTTTCTTGTTTCTTATCAAATATATGCCCAAATATTTAAAAGATCGTTTAGGACACCACAGGCTCAGGATTCTCATAAACACAAGAATGAATAAATTTAAAGTGTGCACCACTTTTTTTTTATCGCATTGCTTTTTCTGAAATATTTGATTTAATTATTATAACATATTTCTCAGAAATTTGAATATGGTGAGCCTACAATTATTTGTAGGATTTTAAATGCACCCTGACTTCAAAAAGTTTGAGAACTACTAGTCTATAGCATAAAACTAGAGATGGGAAAAACTATTGTCTTCGTTAATAATAATATAAATTAACGGTTATTTAAGACGTTCCTGAAGTTTGCAATGTGTGGGTAAGTTATGCACATGAATATTAGACACCCGCATTAGTTTAAATTGTAATAATATAGAAAATGTTTATTGGGAGATCTAGCAGAAATCTGTTAAATTTTTGTGTTATATTTTCTGTGTCCATCCGGGTTTTTTTTTTTTTTTTTTTTTTTTACATGTTGGAGAAAATTAAAATTTCTAGTTCAATTTACAGGACTACAATAATTAAATAAGCGCATTTTGATTGTTTTTCTTTTCTTAAAACTTTTATGTTAAAAAATCTTATTATTATTTTTTTTTAAAAGAATTATTGTCTGAATTTTCAATTGCAATGAATAAGTTTATTAATAAATAAAATAAAAGATTTATTTATAATTATACAGTTTAAAAAATTCTTCAAAAATGATTGATAAAACAGAGATGTTTCTGAAAATATTTAAATATTAATAATTTTTTTAAATGCATTTCTGAAAAGAAAATTATCCTAAATCTGTGCATAAAAAAATATCGTAATAAAAAAAAAAAAATTCAGTAAGGTGAACCAATGCACATTTTTATGACATTCTGTAATACTGCACGTAAATAATATTTTCTCAGTTATAAAGTCCTAATAATGGGCTTGATGAAAAAGAAGTCCTTTATATTGCTTGATAAGATATACCCTTGATATACTATACACGCCAGAATACAAAGAAAAAGCACAATACTTGTATCAGGATAAAATAATAATAAAAAAAAAAAAAGATAGACGTGAATAACTGAATTTAAGCATTTAAAAAGAAAATGAACAGATAGATTATCAAAACATAAAATTGTTGCTCCATGTAGTCATGCATATTATTTTTATTTTAACACTACTGTATCGTTACACAAGATTTTTATAAACACGAACCCTTGTGCACACGAGAACTAAATAGACCGGGACCTACGGTTCAAAGTGGATTCGAACCACTGCAAACATCCATGGCACCGCCGGTACTCGAACCCTGTAGTACCGAGCGCCAGGGCATTGGCCACTCGGCCATCAGGCCCTACCGTTCCGGAACGTATAAGTGTTTTCTTTATCTTTAAATTTATTTCAGAATTATATTTTGAGTTCATTGTGAACTATTCATTGCTGTTATATATGCACTTCGTCACAGTTTGTCCTTTTTTTTTTCCCCCTCAACAAAGTATACTAAATATTGATTGCAAAATAATAAACACATTTTTATCTATGAAATAATAAATGAATATAGATTGATTAAAAATTATTAATGCATATATACAGGCACGCACACGGGGGTGGGGAGAATGGCACGCATAAGCCCTCTCCCATGTCTATAAACGAAATGTGTGCATGAGCTCAAACTTCAGGTTTTCTACCATAGTGTCAGTTCACCAAATCGTTGTTTTTACGCGAAATTCGCGTTTGCTAAGCTGTAGGTTATTAATTAAATTTGATCCATTACTCAGGGTCTGTTTATTATTTTGATTTAATTAATTAATTTATTTTTCAATTTAGGAATTTCTTTTCAATTTAAATCTTTTCCCCCAATTTGAAACATTTCTACAAAAATTATTTTGGTAGAGGAATTTGTTTTATTTTGAAGAATAATATTTTAAACTTTATTGTTATTTTTATTCTCATTTCTTTTTGAAGGAAAAACTTTTTTATGGCCTTTCTCACGCATTGATATTTTATTTTCACCTGAAAACTTTTTTTTTTTGTACAACGTATTTTTTTGTCTGTGAATGTAACCTGCATGTATTTTGTTTTAATGTGTGTATACAAATCAGTGAATAAAGATATTTACAAAAGACTAAGAAACGTACACTTTTAAAATAATATTATAAATGTGTTGAGTATTATTTTAATTTAAACTTTTGTTAAATTATGATCTAATTTTATTTTTATTTATAAATTTTAATTTTTATTAAAGATTATTTTCCTTCAAAAAACTGTAAATATTTTCTGTTTCTGGATTTCGCTAAAATCTAATGTAAACAACTTTCTATCAATATAAATGTCGTGTTAGAAATCGTAGAACATTAGAATTATACATTGTAATGTTCTGTATTCGTTCTAGTTATATACTAGAGTTCTACAAATAGAGAATACTAGACACGATCAGATGTAATGTTAATAATTCACATAATTACATTCCAGAATTAATATTCTTAATTAATCACCATTTACACTCTACGACATTTAATGTTCAACACTGTAAATTAAAAAACTGCAGAATAGGATGCAACACTACATAGAGTTGTAAAAAGTCTTTATTTTTGCAAAATTCGTATACATTTTGTTTTCTGATAAAATGAACATGAAAGAAAAAAATTATTCAATTATTATTTTATTCAATGAGTACATCAAAGTGAAATCTATGCGTGTCGTTTTATATACAAATGTTGTGCACTTTCTGTATTACATTGTTCAAAAAACTTTTTTGTTAATGATTTAACTTGAAGATGCATTCGTTTCTTTCAAAACTAATTGAAATTCTTTCAGCCCGTTGGAGATTGTTTTCAATTTCGAAGTAAATCTACTATTAATTTTATAACATTAGTTCTGGGTAATTGTTTCCCTCTATAAACAATTTCTCCTCTGGACATTTTTTCCAACTTTTTACCAAAAATGATAATGCTGCTTTACACAAACGACGAAACACACCTCTGAATCCATAACCCTTTTGAAATGAAATGTCTTCATAATGTGGAATTCAAAATCAGTTTGATTAGCATAATGCTCTTCAAAATCTTTGATGCAGCACACGTAAGGTACTTTCTTGGAGAAACTTATACTTGTGGCTATGTAAAAAGAATGCTAATTTTTTTCTGTTTTCCGCATTTATAGTATCTGCTGCATTCTAAAATACAAAACTATAATTACTTTTCCTTTTCAAATGGGGCTCCAGAATTAAGAAGAATGTCAATTTCGATGGTTTGAAATAATTGTCATACGGCAGGAATATAATGTGATCTATCATATAGTACATTGACTATATCTCTGTTCTTTTCAGAAATTCTAAATACTCTTAAAAGTTCTGTTGCCTCATGACCTACCACTATGGGCTGAAAAAATATCACTCTAAACGTAACAGGAAATTCTACATGAGAAAAGAATTTTCTGTTACATTTTCCATCGCTTGAGGTTACAACCCTAGACGATTACATATACTTTTTTCAAATATAACTTTGGTCTGTCTGAAGCTTTTATTTGTACACGTTTAAATGAGGGCTGAATTTCAAATTTATTTTATCTTCATGAGAAGGTAAAGCCATAGCTTTCAAAATATCAAGTATTGTTTTATACAATCTTGGTGGTAATTTTCTCGCATTTAATTTACCATCCCTCAGATCAAATCCAAGATAGCATTATTGTTATATGGAATTATACCGGGATATCCCATAAACAAAATTTTACATTTTGAAGTATCATTGTAAACATATAAAAACGCATTTTTTAAATAATAAAAAATATAACACACGAATTTAAAAAAAAAAAAAAATCCTTTTATAACAGTTTAATTTGGTGCAAAATTCATCACAGCATTTAGCAGCATGCGAATCGCTAGCGAATTTGGTTTTAAACATTAAATAAAAATAGTTTTAAAAATCAACTAATTTTTTTTTATAAAATATTATTATTAATATTTTCTAAACAGAATTTTCAAAATTATTTAAAATAATTTTCTTAATACTAGCTATGAAAGGATACAACTTTTAAAAATATAAATGTATCACAGAGCAATTACTGATTCAAATGAAATATCTCAATTAGAATTAAATTATTAATTGAAATAATTTTAAATTATTATTAGAATTTTTAACTAAAAATTAAAAACCCTATTTATATCTTTTTACAAAACAATTGTTGTCTGAATTCCCAGAATCTTTCGATTGAAAAACATTTTCCTTGCAGCATTTTTTAAGCAGAATTCATTAATTTATTTGCTCTTTGCAGTCTCTGAGATTGATACTACAAACTTCCATAAAAAAGGACTCTATTTCGGTTCTATTTTGGCGTAAGCAAAAAAATAGACCATCGAAATAAAGTAACAATGCCTCTACAATCTCCTTTTGAAATTGTAGAGCCCTGTAAATGGTAATGAAAAAAATAAACAATATCTATCAAATAAACACTGTCACACTATAAATTAATATTATCTTTCAGAAAATAAAGCTTTAGTTTTCATTCCTAATTACTTTAATTAATAACTACGTATAAAAATGTTCTTATTGGTTTAAATAATATACTGCATTAATTATTAGCTTATCTAATAGCAAAATATAGAGCCTGTCATTCTTAATTTAGTCAATTAAAACAATTTAAAATTGTATTTAGGGATATTCCTCACATTAATTTAATTCTACAAGAGATAAAGGCTTGCTTTAAAATTGTGAGATTGTAATACAGATTAAAAATATGCAGCCTTAAAAATTAATGTTCATAAAGTTTTAGCAGATGTGTTCTTCCTTTAAACTCACACTGTAACCGTGCCTTCTTCTAAGTACTGCAACAGCGCCCCCTGTGGCGTTCAGGAAAAATGGTCAGTAGGCTTCGAGACTTTCACCGAAGAGGAAGTACAGCGCAACCGGAGCTTCTGCTGAGAAACGTTTAATTTGTAATCTCTCATCCCGAGAGGAAATACATTTAACATAACCCTGCGTAATAGTTGGTTTACAGACCCTCACCTGGAGGGAAAGTATATTTCGCGAACCTGAATATATTTTCTGCTTAGAAGTGGAATTCTTCTCCGAATTTATAATTATATGCCTTTAAATGTGTTAAATATTGTATGTGTATAAATAAAGCTGTGAGTTATCAAACCTGTGTCTCAATCCAACCACACCCAGTTACAATCCATCTGCACACTACTTAAGTTTTAACTTAACACTTAATTTTCTTCCGTTAAAATGTGATACTCTAATATGAGAAACTCAAGTTTGTGCAATATTAAAAAGAAAAAACTTTTCTTCAGAGGAGTAATTGCATTTTTAATCTTCTTTTCAGCCACAGATGTCGAATTTTTGAGAAATATCAAAGGTATCATTTTAAATAAATTTTTATATGACATATCTATTCTGATTAATGTTCAGAAAATTTTTAAGTATGCAATTGATGATTTACTGGAGTTAGACAAAATTATTAATATTTTTAGAAATCTAACAAGTAAAAAAGAAAGAAAGCAACTACTACTAATTGGGCATAAATGGCCGAGTGGCTAGCGCTCTGTACCACAGGTTTCGGGTTCGAGTCCCGGCGGTGCCATGGATGTTTGTAGTGGCCCGGAATCCACTTTAAACCGTAGGTCCCGGTCTAATATGATCGTAGAGCGTTGCGGGGGGCATTGTTACTCCGCGTCCATGGCTTATCATCAAGCTACATGCACCCCCAGGTTAATGCAAAGTGAGTAACGTTTGTGCAGATCTTGCCTTAAGGCATCCAAGACAGCTGTTTAAGTGTTTGCCAGCTGAATTAGAAGAAAAAAAAAAAAAAAAACCTACTAACTAATTAAAATGATTTTTTCCTTTTAACTCAAACTTATATAGAGTTCAGCCTACTCTTTAAATTTTCTACCTTTATATACTTTTTTAATTAAGATGTGATAAACTAATATGTGAGACTCAAGTTTACATCCCATTAAAAAGAAAATAATTTAAAAAAAAACCTTTTCTTCAGAGGAGAAATTTCATTTAAATAATATATTACAGATATACTTATCACTATTAACTATATTTTTTATAATAAACTTAGTAAGAAAATTGTATGCTAAATTGTTAAGCAAATAAAAAAAATACATGTTTTTAAGCTGAATATTTTCCTTCAGTTTTAACTACAAAAGTATATATTTGTATTAAAAACTAAATATTATTAGATACTGTTTGCTAACATCCTTTGGAATTATTATACCATTATTTATTTTAACACGTATGGAAGAATAATTTATTTCAGACATACTTTAGAGATGAGAAGAAATTCGTATGTGATACTATTGTTTTGTACAAGTTTTGAAAAAAAATTCCAATTAGAAAATAATTTATCCATTTATTTATAGAGTTATTTTGATTCTATAACATTTGTAAAATTGTATAATATGCATTCGGTTAACATGTTTTTAAACAAATAAAATTTAGTCCAAAAATAAATTTTATTAGTTAAAAAGGGTAAAACAATATTTAATAACAAACACTTTCTAATGTAATCAATAAATTTCAGCTCAATTATTCTCTTCAATCTGTATTGGTTACAGATTACCTTTACATATTAATTCAATAACAAGTTAGTGAAAGATTATACTTAGACATAATAATTTTAAAATCAGTTTTCAACAAAGCATAAAAAGAAAAGCACAAGATTCTAAAATTAATAAAGAAATAAAAATATATAGTTCATCTGTTAAATGATTATAATTTCATAAGTTAATTCAAAAATAGTAAAAAAATTCCTAATAGAAATTATGACTACTCATAAAAAAAAAAAAAAAAAAAAAAAAAAAAAAAAAAAAAAAACACCTAATCAACATCTCAAATTTTATAAATAGTTTTTAAGGGAGTTATGATTTATTTGACTACATTATGGCATATTTATTTTTAACTTTTTAACATCTTTCAAAAATTGGTACTTAAATAGTAACAGAAATCTATAGGAGAAGGAATAGCTGAGAATTTTGAAACTTTAATCAGCATTTAGCAGTTAAATTAATGTCATTAAAAAAAAATTACAATTTTTTCCTTAATCTTACTCATAATATAGGCTAAGGAACCTGGTAGATTGTGTGTTTGGTTTCTAAACTAAGAAAATCAGTTTAAAACCTGACAAACAAAACTATATTGAAAGCTTAAATCTCTAGACTGATAAATTTGTTGCTAAAAAATCCATCTATTAGCCTTTTTAAGGAAAAAAAACCCTTTCTGCTACCAAGGCTGGATAGAGATGCTCATTCCAAATTGTAACAGCAAATCATAGTCCAATCTCTTGCGGCCTGATGGCCAATTGGCTAGCACTCAGACCTTTGGTATCACAGGCTTCAGGTACAAATCCTGGCGGGGCATGGATGTTTGTGAGTGGTTCGAAATCCATATTAAACTGTAGGTCCTGGTCTGTTTAGCCTAAATTGTGCACAAGATGACTGTAGAGCGACAAACCAAACCCTGACCTAATCTCATTTGAGGAAAGAGCAAATCCTTTTCAATGAGAGTCTGATGAATCTGACTCAGGTGAAAAACAAAAATCTTCCTCATTAACTCATTAATCTAAGTGCAATGACAAATAATAATGCTGATAAAGAAAAAATTTTTCAAAGTTTGTTTTGTTCATACATATATAAAAATAAACTTGACTTGACTAAAAGCTTCGAGATTTATGCTAGTACAAGTGGCTTTATCTCAATTTATTCAATTGCACTTAAGTAGAAATAAGATAATACCATAAAAAAAAAAAAAAAGAATAATAAAGATCCTGAGATAATTTAAAAATAAAAAATGTTTTACCTTTTCCAAAGGTAATAAAAAATAAATAAATTGAAAAATGAGATATTGCATAGAACCTCCGTTGCCTGAAAAGAAGATCGAAAAAAGTAAACTCAAGAAGACTACACAATTTTTCACAGGAAATTAATAATTGATATAATTTTATAGTAAATGTTGTTGGTCATATCAAATAACAATGAGCAAGATAATTAACATCTTCAATCCAAAAGCCTTTAAATTTTCTTTCTGTTTTTCATATTTAAAGCATTAAAATATACTATGTTCCTCGCTTTTGGTTTGTTGCAGTTTAAGTACATCGGAGAAGTTAAACCAAATCTATTTACTCTTAACTTTAGAGGGATAAGTTTTGGATTGACATTGAGAAAGTAGCCCTTCTACATTTTGACTGATAGGGAAAAGTCGATGAGTTGGTTTAATATTATAAATGAATCAGAATCTGAGTAAATTTTCAAAGAGCAAGATTAATGGTATATAAAACATAACACAATTCAAATGTTTATGTTTAAAACAAGAATAGAAAACAAAATACGATCAAGCTTTATAGATGGTTCTAATCATAAGATATGAAATATAAAATAAATCCAATGTTTTTTTTAGACAAAAAGCATTTACAAATTAAATATTTTTGAAATATAGCATTAAATAAGATTCATAATCATTAAAAATCCTTAAATAATAAGCACATAAATGCTAAATTGAAAATTAATAAATTGAATAATATTCACAGAATTAAAAGTATTAATTTGGTTATTAATCAATATGAATATTTCACAAATAAAAATAATCAAAATCCTTCTATGTAGTAATAATTAGTTATTAGTTAGATATTTTGAAACAGATCTAAGACCAATCAATTTGAAAATGAAGGATTAATTTTTATAAAATTAAAAAAAAAAATTCAATTGTACAAAAAGAAACATCTAATTTAAAATGATTAAGTTGATAAAAAATAAACAAGAATAAGAATAATATGCAAGAAGTTTTTATTAAAGAATAAACTATAAAACTTTTAAAGAAAATAATCATTTATTGAAGGATTTGTATCATCATTTAGAGATAATGGTAAATAATAACGGAAGATAAATAAAATTGAAAAGGGTTTTATTATTTTTCAATTTCTTAATTAAAACTTTATCCCCATTACCTATATATGAAATATAAACCCTTCTCCCTATTATTCTTAAAATACCTCATATTTATGAGTACTTCAATTTTTAGCATTCACAAAAAGACTTTAAAAAAAAAAGAATAAACATATTTTTCATCTTGCAACGTTTTTGTTTTTAAAATATGATGTCAGAACTATTTAATTATTTTGCTCTAAAATCATCATGCAATAACACAAACAAACATCCAACACCACCACCTATTCTGGAAAACATTTAATGCATAAGAATATAAAGGATATCTAAAAAATTTAAAAAATGAACTCATTTCTTATAAAATGATTTTATTTTTAATTGATGCATTTAAATAGTGAATTCTTACTATTTTTAACTAAAGAGTTTCTTTTTTTTTTTGAGTAAAAACTATAAATGGCAAACAAATTTTTTAAATTCTTCAAGTCATTATTTATTCATTTAGAATAACCACATATCCATAATTTACGAGAAACGACTGATACCACTACATTGCTCTACTTTAAACATTATACTGAAAATGTTAGCATGATCTGCTCATTCAGTTTCCCTAAAATTTATTGGGAGAGTATCATCAGAAAGATACTTCATATAAGAAATTTTATATAATGAGTAGTAGATAATGTATTTTATATAATGATGGAAATAGGCATTAATTTACAATTAATATTCTGCAAAAGTATTTTAGTATCAATTATTAAATAAAAGATTTAGTGTGTATGTAATATATATATACTTTGAGTTATATGAATATAATTTTGAAAAATGGGTAAAAAAAACTTCATGGATTTATATAAAAATAGAATAACCCTATTGTAACTTATTAAATAACATAACAATAATAAACAATAATTAATAGTAGTATAACAAATGAAGTTTTACAAAGCAACTTTTCTTAAATTTAATTTTTATTTTCTACCACATATAAAGAAATTGAAGTTACATTATGAATTAAAAGTGACTCTAAAAAAAAGTGTGAAAAGTATGGCTTATTTCTAGCAACTAATTTTAACCCAGATTCTTATATGTGAATGTTGTTAACAATCTAATATGCAGGCAAGATTTGGCGTTATTAAATGCATAACTTTTGTAAAATATACTTTATAAACAATATAAAATAATAAAGTTATGATACATGAAATAAATAATACTATACAAAAATGCATTTAAACTTTAATTACACATTATTATATTCAAATTTAAGAACCTCTTATTTTTCATTTATTCACCTACTAACCACAAAAATTTCCCTGCTGTGTTTTATATGATACTCCAGGTTGATAGCTAGATAGCAAATGTTTTACAAAAACACATTTTCTTAAATTTTAATACTTTTATCTTTCACCATACATTTATGAAAATTAAAGTTACATTTGCAACTGTATTATGGAGCAGTAACATTAAAAACTAAATAATAAATTAATTAAAAGAATGAATTGATACATAAAATATAAATTAAAAGTAATTGTACTAGTTTAATCAAAAAAATTTTTACCCTTTAAGACTCATAATTATGAACGAGAAGAAAAAAAAAATTATTGAAACAAATCCACAAAGCTTTTAAAATTTGTGAAAAACATTCATTCGCTATCTGAGCTGGAACTAGATGAGCTAGAACTTCTGCTTGAATCCGAGGATGATGATGAATGGGAGCTCCTTGAAGAGTCACTTGAGGTGGTACTGGAGCTATCACTTTCTGAATCTTCAGAAGTATCACTACTAGAGTGATTTGAGGAATGAATCGGTACATTACTTTTTACTTCAATATTGTCGGATATGATGGACATAGGACTGTTTGGATCATTCTGAGGTGCACCTTCTTCCCCCTTTAATTTCTTATGAAGTATCACAGTACGACTAGGACGAGATATATATTTTCTTTTACCTTTGCATTCGTATGTATAATGACCCTTCTCTAAACATTTTTGACACCTATAAGTTGAGGAATCGCATAATGGTTTATTTGTTATTGATTTATATGAACGTCTTAAACTTGTCATGCTTTATAATGTGCTACAGATTTTAAAATAAAACGTTTGAATGGTTAATGTTATTAATATTACTAATTTCAGTGTTTTAGATTTCAACCACAATTTTGGTTAAGTTATTACAAACGAACGAGATAGTTGTGAAATCAATATAATAATAACAATCTTCAAAACATGCAGTAAAAAGAAGCATGAAACAAGTCACGATAAAAGTAAACAAGACTTTAAATTCATGCTGCCATTACGATTTGTTTTGAATTGTTAATTTATATAAAAATGCTTTCAAATATCCTGAATTCAGTACATCTTTTTGTAAACTAATTTACTATTAATTTTGAAACGTTTAGAAAAAAAAAATTATTACGTTTTAATAATTTTTTTAATTTAAAAATTATTTTTTCTCTTGCTATGAAACTTCAAAATGAAATAGAAAGGGCTTTTTAAAATTTGTTGTGGCAACAAGATTCCACTACGCATTTCACATATTTTCCTACGTCGAGCACGCACTCTTTAGTTTCTAGCTCTATGATTGGTCAAATCGTGCGTGCCAAAATTTTTGTAAAAAATTATGCGAACTCGTTCACGATAAGAGTTTTATCACTGATCTCTACAGGAGAATATTTGAATTAATCTGTAGCGACACCTATTGATGGAAAATGGAGTAAAAATTTAACAACTTCTACTTTCGCTGTTAACAAGGGAATTTTCCCGCTAGAATGAAAAACAGAACGTAGTTGGTGTTAGAAATGGAATAAAGATGTTGTAATTGTGAAAATTGATTATCGTCTTTTTTTTTTTTTTTGCCGTCTGGATTTTAATAACACTACGCAACCTTTACAAAGCCGCCACAAATCATATCGTATCTAGGCCAACGAATTTCTTTTGTGGCTTTCCTTGCCTCTCTAATGTTGTTAGGTTCAACATAACAGGGCCATTACTTCCTCAAGGGTGATGCACAATCTACAACCCATCAAGATTTAATACTGATTCTATCGACATATTACAAAGCTTTCTAGAAATTTTTCCAATACTATTGCTACCCATGAAAACTCACTATCAAGGCACAAACTATTTTTACGCAACTCAATGGAAAATACAAGTATCCTTACTCTACTTCTAAATGGAATCGAAGCCTCAATCCTCTATAATTTCCAGTTCACTTTTTTCTACCTGTGTTCAATAACTCCCAGTCTTTCTTCCAATATTAATTCGTATCCATTTCCTATTTTTATTCCAATAGCTTGTTTCCATCGCTTTTCATATATTTTACTTCAACGCCTACTCTTTTCCTCTCTGTAAGATTTATTACCTTAACTTAACTGACAGTAACAGTTTGATCTTCTCCAACGTACTTTTTCTCGCCTTTGACCTTGGCTCCTAAACGAGCTTCTTGATCGTTGGTAATTTATTTCGCTCCACCCCAATTTGCTTTTTACCTCCCTACTGGCCTTAATTCTCTTTCGAGTTCTAGGGTCATTGCAGTTGATTTCATTTACACTTCCTTGTTGTTTGAATGAAATTTTCCTGCTTTTTGCTTCATTGTTCTGCGCTCTTTATTGGTCGCAAATTTTGTTTTTTCATCCCCGATGTTTAGATTTTTCTTTCTTTTCCTATTCATACGATTGGCTATTATCTGTTCATCCTGACTTTTCTTTCTTACTTCCATCACGTATATTCAACTTAATAGTTGTTAAACGCATTTTGTTTCAATGTGTGAAACATGTTGAACCCAGAAACCAGCTGTAGTGCTTTCTTACTCTTGGATATTTAATATGTCAGAAGATGCATATTATGACACAACGATACTCAATTTCTGCGAAAAGTCCCATATCTATGGGGTACCTGCAGTGTCTTTCTGGGAATTATTACTTTTTTTTTCATATTTTATCATTTTCTCACTATGGCTATCATGGTCTATTTGATCTTATATCCATTTCTTTCATTTTCAAATTTGCTCATCTTATTTTTTTGTTAACCGGAAAGTACGTGCAACGATTCCTATCTTTTAAAAATGAATTTATGATCTTAAATACCACAGGCAATGTAATCAAGAATTTTCAAAAATAGAAAATTAAACATTTATACTCTAAAAGAGTAAAATGTTTAATTTTCACTATTCGAAATTTTCTAATCTCTAGTATTTTAACAGCATTTGAATAAATAGAGATATAGCAACATTAGTGATCATAAATCGGAAAGTTCTAAAACAAGACAAGACTAAATAGATGATAAGACCATAGATACTTGTCTTTCTCAACTGCTAAAACAAAACAGTGGTAGTATCGAATATCTAGTCTTAATCGTTCTCCTTTTTCTCTCTCTCTACTTGGTTGAATTGCTCATCTAAAGTTTTTTAATTTAAAATATTGAATCTCTTAATTTAATGCTTAATCTTTAAGTTATTAGTTGCTAATTTTAATTTATTTTCAAAGCATGTGCGATGAATTTCTTATTGTTTGTTTAAAATGTATCCTTTATTTTTATAAAAATTTTTGCAGAGATACTGCTCTATCCTTCCTGTTCACGTTAAATTATTTTGATTTTTGTTATTTCTACTCTTCATAATTTTTTTATTAATTATTACATAACTTCAATAGTTTTAATACAGTACAGGTACCCTAAAGGAAATGTTTATTGCCATTTTATTTACAAATGGAAGTGGCAGGGCTCAATCGGGTCTTTATCGCAAAACTACAAGTGGTATTGATTACATAACTAGTTTACCAACAAAAGCACTAATTGTTAAATCTTCTAAGTTATCTTTTTTTGTTACAGTATCATTTTAACTAGAAAATCAAATTTAATCAAGTTATCAAATTGGTTAAATTTGTGTTTAATGTTATGGAAAAGTTGGCAATTTATTTCTTTTTCAGTATCTTTTTTGTGTGCGAGATTTGACATTTTTTTAACTGCAAATGATATTTGTTTTCCTTGAAATTCCTCCAAACAAGTTGCTTGTTTAATGCCATTTTTTTTAGTTGGCGAAATTGCAGTTCTAAATTAGATTTTACCATTTCTTCAACAGTTTGCCTATGAATATTTTCCATGCCTTTTCAATATACATATATGTTTTTTTTTTTTTTTCATCCCTCTTTTAATACCTTTAATCTGCTTCAGTTTAATATAAATATTAATGGGAAGCTTTTGCTACATTAAGGAACAGCATTCATTTAGACACGCTGAAGAAATATGCAGGGCATTCTAGTACTAGAAGAAGAACACATTCAAATTAGACAGGGAAAAATTAGGTGCATTTAAGAGCTATTTTGAGCCTCTCCTCTATTCGATAGATTTGTACTGTCTTATAGCATTACTTGTTTTTCACTTCAAGAAAACCCGAGGTTTCTTGAGAATTATTGAGGTATTTTATAGTTAAATGAAGAGAACAATAATAAAACTAATGAAAATAAATATAATAGAGTACAGTAACCTTGATGCCTATATAAATATGGACATATATATATTGTTATGGACATTAATCTGGCTGATGTTGCTAAAATGTTGTCATTTTACTGTTGACTAGCCAAATTACTCTGACTAAAATCTTCCCTTTCCAATACTGGTCACTTTATAATAATTTGAATATGTTAACTAAATTTTCATTAAAGCATTTTTAAATTGCTACAACTTATTTTCTTTCCTTTCTAAAAATATTTAGAAGATACATTATTCTAAATTTTGATCTCATTTTGCAAAAAATGTTGTAATAATACTGCTTGTAAAATAAAAACTAAAACAATGAACAGTAGAAAATGCATATGGGGAAGGAAAGAAGTTTTCATTAGCCATAGAAATTGCAAGTGATATTTGGAAAATTAACTTTTTTTTTCTTCTCGAGTCTATAATTTTTGACATTTTTCATACACATATTGTAGTCAGTTTTCTATATATTATATTTTACTACAATCATATTTTTTTCATTCTACATAAAATGCTTACTTATGTTACTGCAATCCATTTTGCAATATTTACACTCAAACTTTGAAGCACAAAATATAAATACAATAGCCCCTCATTATATTATGCATTTTCTGTGTTATTGTGCATGTACAATTGAACACAAGGCTGCTTGGATATATAGGCTGTATTAGTTTTAATCTATCTTATGTTTATATATTTAGATGGGAAAAAATATTTTAAATTAACATTTATGATAAATTTGTTTTAATAAGACAAAAATTTAAAATAAAGTTGCAAATCACACAAAATATACTTATGAAATTAGCCAATTTCTATGAATCCTCACAATTCTAAAGGGAAGAAGATATATTTAAAGGGAATCATCATTTAAAATTTTCAAATAAATTATAATGACGATTTCAGTCATTATAATTTATTTGAAAATTTTAAATGATGATTCCCTTTAAATACTTATAACTTTTAGATATATATAAACTTTCTATTGGAAATTATTTCAATATATAACGCACATTTTTTCTTGCCACTTTAATTTATATAAAAATACTATTACAACTTATTTAAAATTGGTATCATTAATAACTACTTCATGTTATTGGTTGATCATTTAAGAAACTTGTTTTACTACTACTAGCCTAAGTATATTGTTTTTTAAATATACTTATATCAGAATATTTCTGATATAAGTTTCCTGTTTTCAAATATGTTTATAATTTTACTTAATATACCACATAATTAATAATATGAATGGATTCTTCCGATGATTTGGATAGAGTATTATAGTTTTCTTAGAATATAAATTACAGAAATTTGCATAGTTTAATGATCGATTTCTTTTCACTAATTGTTATTTCAATGATTGTGACATACATTAAAATACACAATATTAATGCATGAAAATACTGAGGGAATTTTAAAATGACAATGAAATTAATTATATTTAAAAAAAAAAAAAGAAATGATGTTAGTATAACAAAAATCATTGATAATAATTATTTTCCTTCACTTTGATGAATTTTTTAAAGTCCACAACTTATTCTCGTTTTTTTTTTTTAACATGCAGAGTCCAAAATTGCATATTTGTAACTATGGTGTACTGTCATTAATAGCAACTGAATTGATATTCTATATCTGAACATAGCTCTGAAAATATTCATAGGTTCAGAAATATCCAACCATCTGAAAATAAGTTTTCTTCTCGATTATGCAAAATAATAAAATTAAAAATGATATTCTTTAATTAATTATAAAGTAAATACTAATATAAACAATCAACCCAAATAAGTGTAAAAATTATAAACTGTGTAAGAGGGAATCATCACAGTGTAAGAGGGAAAGAACTTCATTTTCAGAAATTTTTGGGTAGAAAATCTTGAACCTAGCATGATTTCAGAACTACTAACAGTTGAAGCACTGGACAGTTTTTTTACAGCTACATCTATCGAATATAAAATCAAAAAGTTATTTACATAGATCAAATACATGCAATGTATTTTGCATCTTTTTTACATTTTTTCACGATTTATTAATTGAAATAGTCAAAACAAATTTTTAGGACCATATAAAAATTTGAATGTTTCAATTTTATAATAAATGTACTGTAGAAGGTAAATATGTTACTTTAATTGAAGCATTACAGTTCAAGAAATATAACTCTTAAAAACTGTTATAGCAGACATCCTGGGATTTAAATGTTCTTATCACTATATTTTATTAATTTTCATCAACATTACTTTACTTCATTTTAATAGAGAATAAAATAATAACACATATATTTTCACTTCAATAATCAATATACAAAATGATTTGGTTTAATAGTTTTTCATATATATGCATTAAAACATATGAAAAAGAATACCCATTATTCTCAATTGAACATATTTTAAACATTGAAGAAAATTTTGTAGGCTGTTTATTGACAAAGAGAATAAATTTCATAAGCATAGAAAAGAATCTTATAGGAATATATTAAATTTCTCCAAAAGCAGAAAGGAGCAGAAAATGTACGAAAATTTGCAATATGAAAATGATAAAAAATGCAAGATTGGCTAAAATAATTTATATGTCTTGTACCATAGCTCCCAAACTAATATATATATGGTTATTATAGGATTCTTCTTGAAGAATTTATATATATCTATTTATATATGACATGGAATAATTATAATACTTGATGCATATCATTGTTTGGTATCTTCTGTTTTAAATGAAAAGTCTACTATTATCAAATTAGATTTTGTATATATATAAACAACTTAGAATAGCCAAAACTGATTGGGAAGAATTAAACTAAATTTTCCAACCAATATAAAATGAATAAATCACAATAATATTACGATATATATATTTTCAAAACATATGTTGATTATGTTTGTGTAAAATTCCTGAATAGTACGAGTCTGTGCCAAAATTCCTGTTATCCATTATTAATAATGGACAAAATATTATCTTAACAATTAACTAAGAATAATGATTGTGACACTCTACAGAATTTTTAATTATTTAGAAAGCGTTGTATAAAAAGTTTGAGAGCCTCTACTATGTGGAATTATCAACATTTTTCATTCATATAAGTCTTGAAAAAAAAATCCCAGCATTTACTTGCAATTCCTGTCTAGACACACAAAACTTTTATTTTTGTATATCGGAAAACTAGCAAGCATCATTCCTGGCAGAGAGTTATAGATTTATGGTGAAGTTCATAAACGATCTTGTGAATTTTATTGATATTTTTGTATTACAATTTTTTTACTATTAATTGAATTTAATTGATGTTGGCTGAGGAAAATTTTAATATAATTGAGTCACCTGATTTATTTCTACCAATATGGCACATATATTTTATTCTTAATAATAAAATATAATTTTTCGAGATCTGACAGATTTAATTAGATGCAAATCTTTCTGATATGCATGTTGTTAAGGTATAAGTTTATAGTTTGCTTAATTTCTGCTCGGCTATAAAGAAATAATTAAAAATAAATTTTTAAAAAACTTAAAAAAATTTATGAGTCAATGTTATTTCCAATAATAAGCACTTTCTCTTTAATTTTCACGATAAAATAGACTACACTCGTTTGCTTTTTAAATCTTCAACATTGCACATAAAGAATGATAATCAGAAATAAATGTGAACTCATAAATAAATTTATGAGCAAATATTATGTTATTTCCAATAATAAGTGCTTTCTTTTTAATATTTCATGATAAAATAGACTATACACCAGTTGTTTTTAAATCTTCAACATTGCACACAATGAATGATAATCATTGATAAAAAGAAAAAAATACCTTGTTTGAAACAATATTTTGTATTACGAATTTTTTACTATAGAAGAAATATAAAATTTGACAACGTTGAATAAAACTAAGGTAATTTTTTATTGTAGAAAAAATAATTTTTTACTATAGAAGAAATATAAAATTGGATAACATTAAATAAAAGTAAGGAAATTAAAAAAAAAAAAAAAAAAAAATAGTTTTCTCTTCGTTTCTTTCTACGATTCTATTCCTTCAATTTCCCTCCACAAAACCCACCGTAAAAGAAATGATATTCCCGGAACATGGAACGGCATTATCCGAACCCCTCCATTCCCCCATTTACTACCAAAAGGTTACCATGACAAACATCCCATAAAAGGAATTTCTCACCATTCTGGCGAGTGGCACTTTGGTGCCAAAAGCAGTAACTGTAACCGTGAACCCCCCACTGGGATTCTCCCTAATTATTACTAAAGGATATAAAAATATTTTTGTAAGAAGAAAACATTTTATGCTATATTCAATACATATGAAAAATATGTAATATATAAATAAAAATGAGATCTATTAATCAAGTTACAAGACTTGCATACAAAGTTTTACTAGCATTTTTTTTTTTAATTCATACAACATGCAGAATATTAAAAACATTGTTAAAGGGATAGAGTATGGAACATTCAATATGAACTAAATATTAAAATATAAATATAACTAAAAATATTACACCAAGAACTAAACCTGACTTATATTAAGGCATTTGGTGAAATAAATATTTTGTTAATAGTAAAACAGAATAAAATAATATAATTAAAAGATTTTAAGCTACCAATAAAAAAAATCTAATTTTATAATTTTCAAACAACAACGGAATACTTTAGAAATTTGCATAGTTAAAACATATCACAAGACTTTCTTGAATTAAATAAATAAGATTTAATAGTATAGGAATATTTGAGAAATCCACATGATAGATAAATTTTAAAATATCTATACATATAATTAGATTTGATATGGTCACAAAAAATGGTAAACATTAAATGAATTAACCTCTTTGTTTACTTTAAAAAATTAATCAATTTTGCACTTTTTTTTAGAAAATACATTTATGTAGTATATAGAATGTAATTTATTCTTTTTTAAGAGCATCTAATGAACACTTGCAGAAAATTTTCAATCCACTAAACTTATTTCGAAAATGGAATTGAATAAGACAAGATATATGCAATAGATTTCCTTCCAAATTATGAAATATACCTCCTTTTCTCTGTTACCAGAACATATTATTGGCTACAGTACATTTAAGCAATAATAGATGCCATATATGATTATGCCTGTATATATTGTATTTGCTATAAGCTACAAATAATATATCTATTCAGTGGCTATGATGTATACAAATTAATAAAATACAAATGTTTTGTTTAAGTATATAAGAGATAGAGTAAGAATAATTTATAAGTTTTTGATTTTTAGCAGTTATTTTTCATATGCCTTTATAATTTAACTAGAAACGACTATGCAAATTTCTTTGAATGGCTACTGCTGATTTTGACCTGTGTCTGCAAGTTGAAAAATTATTTTCTGTATCAATTTTTTCTGTTTGCAAAAGAGTAAGGCTGTTAGATAATTGTTTTCCACTCAACCGTCCTTGAAGACTAGCTGATGAAGCTCTAGAAAAAGTGCTCACATTTTGGTCAGATTTAGAAGCATCTTTGGATCCAGAAGACGAGCGAGATAATTTTCCACACATTCCTTCAACAGGCTCATCACTTGAAAATGAATTTGATTCCTTCAAATCCAACTTTCTTTTAAATTCTGTATTCTGAACTAAGTTACTAGTGGCAGGCCAAAGCAAAGCTTCATCGCTTCCACTTTCTTCGAGGGAATGCAAAAATTCTGCCCCCAAAAGAAATGAAGTAGCTTTTTGTCTTTCTTTCAAAGTATTAGAAAATTCTTCATATTTCTTTTCTACTTGACAATTGACAATTTTGGCTTCAAAATCAAATTTACCTACACAAAATGAGTTTTTCATGGCCTTGAGAAATTCTAAGTAAGACAAGCGCACTTCTTCTTTTTGCTCAGGTGTTTCAAAATTAATAAAAGTGGTTTGTACTACTTCAAATGGAATATTCGGCCATATCAATTGTAATAAAGAATGATAATCTTTAGCATTCAATTTTCTATCTATATATAGTAATGGTTTAAATATTTGCATTATTGCTTTTATAACACATAGACGATTATAAGGGAGTTGCACTGATAAATGAAAATTCACGAAACAGAATGTGTGTTCCTTGATGAACACTGCTAAAATATTCTTTAAAAAATTTTGCTGGCTTAGTTTTATTTGCCTGATTCTCTAAGCGAAGTGATAACATTTGAGTTACAGCATCATCTAGATAAACTTGCAAATTATGATTTTCTAAATACAAATCATTTTCCATTTTCTCAGTAGCAGCTCTTGATTCATCTATTTTGTAAACTCTAGAATACATTTCCATTTCTAACAACAACATACACAAAAAGCAATTTTATTTATAAAGTGATGTGCAAATTTCTGAAATACATGCCTTACGTTCGGTTGCTGGTAACTTCATTTAATAGTATCAGATCGATTTAGTATAATTAGATTCCCTCAAAACTGAACCATGAAATAATACTGCAATGAATTAGATACGATTTTATAATAAGTGTCACAAATAAAGAATCGATTGATTCCAAAAAAAAAAGTGATCGACGATACTCACACAGATATATATACAAATATCATTCGAATCAACTTATCTTGCAACTTTGAGATGTATGCTCGCTGATGCTGCTTTATCTCAATTTAGTTAAGCTGTAAAAATACGAAAGATTAAAAAAAAAATCGGACATTAAAAAAAAAAAACTCTAAATTCTGAAATTTTGATGATACGTCAAAAAATAACTGATAGAAATAGTTTTCGAAAATATGCATAGTGTAGTTTTACGTATAGTTAAGGGACAGAGCGAATTTTAACAATGATGCTTCGTGCAGTAAATTCGAGCGTGTATCCAGTTACAAGCAGATTGTCGTAATTTTTAGCTTTCGGTTGCTAGTCATGAGCAGAAGAAATTGGCATAAAAGTAGTTTATTTGGAAATAATTGATTCAAAGAATACATTTTTTTTTTTTTACTCATTGAATTATTACTCTCTATTCCGCACTTCTGTCTGACTGTGTTGGGTTTTACTTTTGAAGAAAGATTTCTTCGTACACAGAGCAATGTACTCTAAGCAAGCTCAGTCTAAAATTTTTAAATTTGTTGTACACTCATTAAATTCTGATTTTTACTCTATTTAATTTTAAAAATGGTTGTAAGGGGAACCTTCTCCCCAGGCAATTCCTAACTTAACCTTACCTTTGCCAATTCACTTTTTCCCATGATTCCTCATTCTCTCTATGATGTCACTTTCAGTTAGCGCCGAAAAATAAGTAATTACCGCGTTTGTTTTGATATGGGCATTGGTGTGTGATATCACTTCTTATTAAGCTGCTTTGGATAGACAATTAATGGCAATGGTAAGTTCGTAAATTGTTTTTTAATGCTTATTATTTTTATATTATTAAGAATATGAGTCTACATAGTATGTTGATTAATATGATTTTGAATTTTCTTTAGTATTTTTGTAAACATATAAAACGTTTCTTGAAATTAAAATTATTTTGTATATATACCAAATAGGTATAGGTTCGTATCCCCAATACCATTTATATATTTTAACATTTTATTTGAACTCATGAAGTTAACTTTTCTTAGATTTTTTCTACTTTTAAGATTTCATGATGTTTCGTAAAAGAGTTATCGGTGCTTGAGTGTTTTTGATTATATAGATAGACAACAGCTTGTATTTTCAGAGCTTCCAGTGACTGTTCTTGCATCTGTAACAATGCTTGCTTCTTCACATCCTACTGGTGTTTTTGTCTAATCGCCCTTCATGCTTTTTGGTGTTATAATTTTTATTCTTATAAATTTATCCAATCCATATTCATCTATACTACATAATTAACCTTGTTTTATGCTGGCATATCCTCTTGTAAATTCAAAAATTGCATGTGCAATTCCATTGCTATGCAATTAATACGAAAGGCCAGTTCAGAAAATATTTTTAATTGTTGAAAGAGTATTGAATTATTCATGGGAAAACTAAAAGACTATATAAGAATGTTAATTAACTTGGCTTTGCACTTTCTATAATATTTATTTATATGCAGTTAAAGTCGCTTCATTGGCACCATTTTGCTTTGTTGACATATGACAAGAGTTTTAACTCTCAACAATACGAGTTTCATAGCACAATGCAGTTTGTTATAACATTGAACATTTTGAATTTTGTGCCTGAAAATTATGATTTGCGGATTCTGATTTTCTGTTCTCATTTGAAGAAAAGTGCTACACAGAATCACATCAAATACTGCCAAATCTTACAGTGAACATGCTCTTGGAAATCACAGTGTTTGAAGAGGTTTAAAAAAAAATTCATAGGAAACAAAGAATGTGGAGGCCACAGAAAAAGTTTAAAGACAGCAAATTGCAAGCATTGTGAATGAGGATGACGCTCAAATGCAACAACTCGCAGATCAATTAAAAGTGACACAAGAAGCCATCTCCATACATTTGAAAGCCATGTGGGCAATTGGCTCCACATGAACTGAGTGAAAGACAACAGGAAAAAGCGAAACACAACTAGTGAAATGCTGCTCACCAGTTACAAAAGAAAGACATTTCTTCATCAAATTGTGAATGACAATGGAAAGTGAATATATTTTGAGAATCCTAAGTGTGAAACATCTTGGATAACTCCAGGCAAGCCATCAATATCAACTGCAAGGCCAAATCTTTTATGGACAGAAAACAATGCTCTGTGTTTGGTGGGATCAGAAATGATGTGATCTATTATGAGCTGCTAAAACCTGGCAAAAGCTGTTAATAATGAACACTACCAGCAACAAATGATTGATATGAATCAAGCTTGCATGCCAAAAATGACCAAAATATCAAAAAGGCAACACAAAGTGATTTTGCTTCATGATAATGCACTATCACACATAACAAAACTCGTCAAGGGAACAATTAGGGCATTTAGTTGGGAAATACTTGCCAGACTTGACTCCGCCTGATTACCAATTATTTGCATCGATGAGACACATACTTGTAAACATGTTCACTTCTACCAAAAATGGCTCAATGACTGGTTTGCCTCAAAAGCGAACAGTTTTTTGTGTGGCATCCACAAATTGCTAGACATGTGGAAAATGTATAGCTAGCAATGGAACAGTATTTTGAATAAAATATTTTGCATCAATTTCATACCATTAATATGTATTTTCTATTAAATTACGTATGGCGATATATAACATACATTAATTTTATTAATACATACATTAATTTCGAAAAGAAATAGAATTGAATGTTAAAATTTATTTTTATATAATATATAGATAATAAAATATTTTTTATGTAAAGCATTTTAATAAATACATCCATTATTGAATTGTATAAATAAATATATCCATTACTGAAATGTATCTATTTCGTATTTCTTAAGGGCTAACAATTTTTCTTTATCCTTTCCTGCAGCTTTGTATATTTTGAAATTTTTAACAATGAATATTTTTAATGGAAATATTATACCCATTTTTAATAGATTTTTTTATAAAAATATAATTATTTAATAGAAAAAAAATATATTAAATTTTTCACTGAATTTTGTTTTGACATGATATTTTTACATTAAATATATATTCTTTAATTGAAATACGAATTATTCATTTAAAATTTAAAAGTATAAAATACACTTATTTGGAGTGAGAAAAAAATGCTTATATGTAATGAAATAACTTATAATTAGTTGCAGAGAAAAATTTAGCAATTTTTAGAAATTAAAAAAAAAATTACGTATGGCGATATATAACTTACAAATGTAAAATATTAATATAATTTGAAATTAATTTAAATTTAACACATTTATTTGAAATAGTTATTGTAGAAACATTTAATAGTATATCTTCACAAATTATTTATCCTATTTGTTTCTATAAAGAACAATACATGGTGCCATGGTATACACTCGAATCATTTTTAAAAATTCCTTCCATGATGAATGTTGTTAACATAAATACTATCCCCAGCAAAAACGTCATGAAAGCATAACTCTTTAACATATTCAAGTAATTTTACCCCTCTAATGGTGATCTTAACAGAAGGCTGAGGATAAGCTCCTTCATATTTGTCCATTTTTCTGGTTACTAAATCAAAATAAAGGAAATCTCATTTTTTGGCGCAGCTTGGCGTAGAAATGTGAAATTTGCCGTTTTGTAGCAAGGGATGAATTTTGGCACAGATTTTCCAACCCCTGAATATTGGAAATTTTTTTTTTAAAGTTGCTGTGAATCAGTATGTCCTTATTTTATTTTTATTTATTTTTTGTACAGAAAAACAATGAGAAAAATATAAATTTGTTTGAATAAATAAAAACACTAAGTAAGGCATAAATAGCCAGTTTATTACATCAAGTTTCTATAATATCAAAACGAATTTTAATATATTCAATCAAAATGTTTTTTTAGCATAGAAACAATTCTTTTAAAAAATATTATAGAAATACACTTTTTCTCTTAAGTAAAAATAGGAACAAAAATAAAAATAAACATTCTGAAAGACTGATCAATTCTGATACTTTCCAGTTATTCTTCAACAGAAGTGGTTTGGCTATCTAGCAGTCACTTTCCACATTTAGTAAATAGAAAATAGACTAGAACCTTAATTACAATACTGTATAAACCAATCCTGCTAACTCATCAATAGTAACATATAAAGTTTTTTTTTTTTTTAACCATAAAGCATATATATATACTTAAAGAAATATTCTGTTAAATATATAATTTATTATGAATAAATTAACTGTACTTCAGATAACTAATGAATGTTTACTTCATAATTATTTTAGGGTAGAAAACTTTTTTATGTGACTTTCGTCATAATTTTAATTTTCTTAAGAATTGAACAAAAACAGATGTTGAATGAAGATTAATGAATCAATACTAAGCCTTTTGCACACATGTTATTTACATGTCTGAAGACCATATGAAACCCTCACTATTGAGTTTAACTTACAAATAAAAATAAACAGAGAAACAAAATGTAAAAGGGGATATACATAGCAAGATATGTATATCTCGGACGTATGTGTGTGTATGTATGTATATATATATATATATACACACATAACAAAGTTATGTTAGCCTGATTCTTGATTATTTTTCAAATTTCTTGTTCACTTTAAAAGAAATTTGAAAAATAATCAAGTCAGATTTGAGATATTAAATTAATTAGTACATAACAAAGGTATATGTTTACCATAATTCTCCAATGAAACAATGGTAAGCTATATGCAATTTTCGAACTTTCATTTCATTAATCAAAGATTTAAACAAAAGCCAAAAAGTGAAACAATTTTTAACATGTTATTTTAAGAACATTTCTGTAGTATAAAAATTTTAGATACATTTATATTTATATATTTAAAAAAATCAAGATCATTAATTATTACCAATCAAAAACTCTCCTGGTTGAATTTCATAACCATTTAGATTGTTATCTAAATCAATTTGCTCAAACAGAATACAATCTCCAGTGAGACTATTAAAATGTTCATAAGGATTTGCACGATTCAAATGTGCGCCACATGTCCAGCAAAAAAAGTTCCACATTTAAAACATGTCATTTTGTTACACCCTTCCATTTTTTCTATGGAAGCTTTACAATGAGGACAGCTTTTACTATTAGAGTTTTTCCAAGTTTCAGATAAAGTATCTTCAACCAATGACTTTAACAGGCGTTTTCCATATTTCTTTTCTAATTCAGCTTTTATCCGATTTGTTACCCTTCATATACTTATCAAATAGAGTTGTTTTTCTTTTGATTTAAACACGCAAGGAGCTACTCCATGGTAGGTCATGTTACAAAATGGACAGAAAACAAATCTGCATCTTGGGCAAGTTCCCATACGATCTTGAACATCAATTACTAATGCACACTGACAAAACTTACGAGGACAAAATGTCACATCAGGCATGGTTTCTAGAGAACGATGAAGAAGCATCTTATCATATTTTTCAAAGAGGTCTTTTCGTACAACCTGTTGGATTGTTAATATATCAGCTTGGGATTGACATTCACCATCTAGACAATTTAGAGAAAAATATTTCCCTCTTCAATTTGCATTTCAAAATATGATGTTATACATTCTCTGCAAAACCAATGTTTACATGCTTTAAATATTACAAAATCAAATCCCTTTTTAGTTATAAAACAAATGCTGCAAATATGACTTTCATTTTGAAAATATCTTCTTTTTTTTTTACTATTATAGTCTTTTAACAAATTGATTCTTCCTTTTTCACTTGATAAGTCCTTAAAAACATGTGCATCAATCATATTGTAACCTCCTGATAAGGATGGTTCAATATTCGGCAGGTCAATGGCAGTTTTTATATTTTTTAATGATGATTTGGAAAAACCCACTGCACAACAGTTATTAAAATTTTCCTCATCATTTTTTGATGTTTCACAATTTCCGAAATTATTCTGCCTCTTGAATTTTAATAATTCAGTAATATTAAGACTATCTGTAATATTTAAGAAATTCAAAGCATCAAATTGTAGAAATTGTTGCCATGTGAAAAGTATGACCTCGTTATTCAAAGCCCAAAGATATTCAAGGTGTCTACATAAAACTGTCAATTGTTGAAGAGATAACCAATTACACGATAATACAAATTTGGGGCATGTTTGAAGTGGATAAGTATCAGGAAAGCAAAAAAAATAAGTTAAATGGAGGCAAATGATCAACTGAAAAACTTTCTTCTATGAGAGCTTCATGAACTTGTGAACTTTTATTTTCAGTCATATAATATATGCGAAAATTTTTAGGTATTTGAACATGAGCAATAAACTGGCCACTAGGTGGATCCATTTTATCCACTTTAAAAAAAGATTATCTTCATATATATGTTGTAAAGCTAACAGTTCCATTTTTGAGATTCTAAATTATCCATTTTGAATGGTAAAAAAAAAACTAAATATATTATAATTCTAAACTTTATTTTATGATAGAATTTTTATTAGATTAAAAGAAATTAGAACCCGCTATTTAAATAAATTTATTTTAGACAAAAATAATTATAACTAAAAAAATACCGTCACCTGTCAAGACTGCAGTATGCTTAAAATTTTTATATAAAGCAAAAAAATGCATAAATTTCATTAAATATTAATAATTTCTTCATTTTAAAACAGAGTTTCAAATAACGTCAAACGTACTTTCTTCCCCATTTCCATATAAAAATTCGATGGCTTTTAAAATGACAATTTAACTTGACCGGTTGGTCGGCAAACATTTATGGAATTTACGCCAGTTGACAGAGTTGTGTAGTATTCTCGAGAAAAGGCGGGAAAGAGGAAATACAATTATTATCTAGGTTGGTAATTTTCTGTATATAGAAGCTTACTATAATATTCTAAACTTATATTTGTTAATAACACTTAAAATCATATTCTCTTCTAATATCTATTTCTATTAATTTGATTTCTCAATGTCTGAAACTGTAAATTTCAATATTTCGATTTCAATAATATAATTTCATAATTTACAGTATATTTATTATACTTTAGTATTTGATCTAGAAGGGCATATCGAATAACGTGCTAGGTTTCCGAAATGAAGGTGCTTAGTTTGAAGACGAATAGGATGCCGAAGATACGGGGTTTTGCGCTTTACAGAAATGGGTAACCTGCTCACTTTTCCCTGTGATTCCTCATTATCTTCCACGATTTTATATTTGCAAAAAAAAAAATGCTTTTATATTTGTGTAAAAATTTTATTTATGCGTAACCCTACTTTTCCCATGATTCCGTGTTTCATCCAGACATCCCTTTTAAATTGGCACCAAAACAAAAAATGATAATAATGAATCGCGTTCATTTTGTTCTGTGAGCTGAGTGTATAATATTGCGCGTGTAATTCAGTAGTTATGGATTGGCAATTAATGCAATAGGTGATCTATAAATTAGTCGGGAGTTCTGCTTCTTTTTTGGGGATTTTTATAATCCATCCCTTTTTTTTGCGGTTTACGCTAAGCACTCCTAATGCCCACTGCTGTTTACATTTAATTGCAGTAAGCACTTTGTCTGCTGTTTATAATGTCTAAATGTTAAAATAAATAAATATAATGATACATGGCATTTTTTTTTTAAACAATTATTGCTGTTGCCGATCAACAGATTATATAATCAATATTTTCTTTGTTTGGGGGCGGCCTTATAGCCAATGACTAGCGCTCTGGCATTTGGTACCACACGCTTAAGGTTCGAATCCTGGCGGTTACATGAGTGTTTGTTAGTGGTTCGAATCCACATTAAACAGTAGATCTCGGTCTAACTAACCTAAGGGAGCAAAAATGACCATAGAGAGACAAAAAACTTTCTGTTTGGGCTACTTCTTTCCTCTGTCACTCGTTCTGCTTTTACGATTACTCTCCTGCTTCACTCTGGCTCGACACTACGCTTATCGTAAAGCGATGCGCTCCATGCTGACATCAGTTTTTCAAAATAATTCCAAACACAAGCTGTTTAGATATGTGTCTCAAAATGGTATAAATATTTATGTCCTTTTTAAATCAGGTTTTTTAAGTATGTTCTAGTTTTTAAAAATTAACAGACTATGGACTTAAGTAATTGTTTTTATGCCTTCTACTACCTTAACCTGCCACTAGCTATGCTAACGAATAAAAATTAGAAAACTTTTGTTTATTTACTTTTTTACAAGAGAGGTAATAATGGAATGAGGGGCCTGAATGGCCGAGTGGCTAGCGCTCTGGCGCTCGGTACCACAGGTTTCGGGTTCGAGTCCGGCGGTGCCATGGATGTTTGTAGTGGTTCGGAATCCACTTTAAACCGTAGGTCCCGGTCTAACACGATCGTAGAGCGTTGTGGAGAGTGACATATTAAAAAAAAATAAGGAAAAATTGACTGTTCATATATATAGTGATTAGGGATTATAGTCCTTGTTGCTTCACATCCCCATTTACCACTTCATTCATCATCATCATAATAATGGAATTGCCACTTCACAAAAGATAAAAGGTTTTTGAAACTACATGGGAAACACTACGCAATTCCCTCCCAGTGAAAACGACTGGGAGACCTAATCTTTTAAATGAGATGGAAATCTGAAGGTTCTTTTCCTGGGAGTAATAATGTGAGGATCGTTAATAAGAAAGAATTCCTCTAGAGGTTTGCTCTGGGATTCGAGCCTGCTTAGATCCCTTGAATATGGAAGTTTTCAATGATTGCTGTGTGTTATCATTTAGAATAAACATGGTTTTGGTCTATCAATTGATAATCTTTTCACACTTATGTCTATATCGAAGTATTTCGGTGCCCACGAAATAAGGACCAAGATAAAGGTTGTAAAGATGAAAAGGCCGAGTTATTGTATACAAAAACTTGTCCAATTCCAAAATCCAATTTCATGTTTACATACGTAGTATTCAAATTTGTGTTTTAAATTTTGTATCTGTAAGTATATTTGTGTATTTGAATTTATAAGACTAACTTTAAAATTATTTTTTGTCTCTTTTAATAGGATTTCACAACGTCCTGTTGGAAAATGTATAAATGTGAAAATGAGTTCATTGTAAGAGATTGCTTGGAAGCGAAGAGTATACAAACAAATTTTATTCCACAGTTTGTAGCAATTGTTTCTGCTGTAGGTGCTGTTAAGAAAGTTTATATTTACTTTTGTACATTCTGCTATTTTGTCTTGCCTTTCTTTAATAGTTTTGTTTTTTAACCAGTTAGTTATTTAACTTAAATTACAAAATATCTTTTGTTTTGATAAATTTTTTCTAATCATATACAGTAGAACCTCTAAAACTCGAAAAAAAAATTTTGTCCCTTTCCATTCAAGCCCCAAACTCTCCATTACTCAAAATTTCAACCCTCTATATGTCGAAATAATTAGTCAATTACCACTAGATATTTTGGTATATATTTTCCCCTCCGTAAAAAAAAAAAAAAAAAAAAAATTGACCTCTGTATCTCGAACATTAGCAATGTTTGATTTTACAACTCGATCATTTGAAACTAATTACCTCTATAGGGATTTTCCGACAATGCACGTCATCGTTTCTTAGAAAACAATATATGAGTATACAGTAAATAGAATAACCAATTCTATGAAATAATTATACTTATTATTGCTATTGATTTCATTTGAACTCTAGCAAAACAAATCTTTTGTTGTCGATTGCAAGAATTTCAGAAGTAGTTTGGGTTTTACTGCAATACACATCTATTTTAACAACAGTATATGAATAATATTGAATAATAACTGAAAACTGACTCTCGCTGAAAAGTTTGAAGTGCTTGAAGCTGTGAAGAGTTGTCAAAAGAAGAAAGATGTTGTTGAACAATTTGGCCTACCAATGAGTACTCTGTCAACAATAATAAGAAAGGAATTGTACAACATGAAAAAAATTGAAAACGGTCAAAGTTTGTCCTGCAAAAGACAGCGAATTATAGAATTTCCAGGCTTGAAGGAGTGCTTACTTAAATGGTTTAAGCTGTGTCGGAACCAAAACATCAGTGTCAGCGGACCACTGTTACAAGAAAAAGCCGAATTGTACTCTAAATCACTAATTTCTGGCTAATTTCAGGGCCAGTAACGGATAGCTAGAAAAGTTCAAAAGAAGACATGAACTTGTTTTCTAGAAACTTTGTGGGAGAAAGTGCAAGTGTTAACATTGAAAGCTGTGACAAATGGAAAAGCAAATTGCAAGATTTGTTACATGGTTGTGAACCTGACAATATCTTCAATGCTGAGGAAATGGGACTGTGTTTTAAATGTCTTCCTGATAAGACTCTAACTTTTAAAAAAGGTTGATGCCATGGGGAAGCATAGCAAGGAACGTTTGACTATTTTGCTCGCAGCAAACATGTCGGGCACAGAAAAACTCACCATTAGTTATCGGAAAAGCTAAGAAACCTCGTTGTTTTTCAAGATGTAAATCGCTACCTTTGAAATATGAAGCAAATACAAAAGCATGGATGACTTCTGGAATTTTCAAAAACTGGCTCATAAATATTGACAAGAGAATGTCTAAAAAAAAAAGAAAAATTCTATTATTCATTGATAATTGTATACATAATGATATTCCACAAATGAAAGCAGTTAAAATCCAATATCTGCCTGCCAATACCACATCAGAATTACAGCCTTTGGATCAAGGCATCATTAAAAACTTCAAGTCATTATACTGGAAAGGAGTAGTCGGGAACATGTTGGATAATATGGAAGAAGAAAAGAATTTTATTATAGATGTATTGCAAGCCACAAGAATGGCTGACAAAGCTTGGCGAAATGTAACTGCGACTACTATAAAAAACTGTTATGTACACTGTGGTTTTCCATTGTCATCAACAGAAGAAGCTGAAGTAGAAGTTATTTCTATCTAGCCTCCTGCATAATGAGATACAGTGGTATCTGAAACAGGAATATGTTTTGAGGACTTCGTTACTTGCGATGACGGAGTTATTACTGCTGGCACATTATCTGATGACGAAATTATTGATTCAGTCGCTCGGAAAACAAACTAATGATTTAGATGACACAGAAGACTCCAATTATATAACATGTGCTCCATGGGTTTCCATCAAAGAGGTAAGAACAGCATTAAATGTTTTACGGAATTTCATAGAGCAAACTAGCAACTCGGAAGAAAAAGAATTTTCTGCTCTTTATATCTTAGATAATGCTAAAGATAGAGAACGATCAAATTGTCTAAAGCAAAAAAAAAAAAAAAAAAAAAAAAAAAAAAAACTGACTTTTTTTAATACATAATATTTTTAACTTTAAGGTTGCTTCTCGAATTTTTTGATTTTTTATTGTAGTACATAATATAACTTTTAAGTTGCAAATAAACATGTTTATTACCTCTGTAACGTAAATGTTTATTCATTTTACCTCTCTAACTCAAAATAAGTTAGAAAAATCTAAACCTCTACAGGTCGAATATTTCCTTGCAAAATCCGCTTCAAGTCGAAGTCCTCCATAAGTCGAAAACTCTATAACTCAAATTATTTGCCATCTCCTTGAAGTTCGACTTACAGAGGTTCTACTGTATATTAATACATCAATCTTGACATTATTCTTTTTTGCTATTTTCTGATCCTTCTGTATGTGTTACACAATCTAACCTTTGCTTTTGGATCCTTGTCTTTTTTACTTCATTTCTTCTCTCATATTTCCCTCTGCATTTTTAGTCTTGTCTAATATGCTGAAAAAAATTGTATTGTGGTTGCTTGAAAAAGTACATAATTTCCCAAAAATTTGGATATCAAAAATATCTAAATTGTAAAAAAAATAAGTAGAGGACATTTGAATGATGCAAAATGATAAAAGAATAGGATGTCTTAAAGGAGATTGATCTGAGTTGCAAACAGTGCATGGCATAAATGCCAATCATTCCATCATCTTCCGTTTGTGGAACACATATAAAAATGAAAAACGATCTTGCGAAGAACAATATGTTGACTTTCAAGAGCCATAAGACCATTTTTTATATTTGCAAGCATAACTTCACAGATTAATGAATGCTCAATCAGCTTATTTTAGATGTTTTATGGTCTTCAGAAACAATTACATCGTGTTAAGTTATTTACAGATGGCTACACGTACAGAGATGCTGAACTAGTTAAGAAAGAACCGCTTAAACTGAATACTGTAGTAATGGTGGTTTATGATCTTTACCAATGTGTCATTGTTTAGCCTACAGATTTACGATGATTACTCATCTGGAAGATCTCTGAAAGTAGCAATCAGATAAGGAACATCCCAGAAATGAACGCATACAGAGATAGTGAGAGCAAGAGGTAGTGACTTGATAATTTAACATTATTGCACAAGATGCTTGCCATGGATCCTGGTTTTGTTTTCAGTAAGTAACTCACAGTGTTGCTTCGCTAGCCAATACTAAGAATCTGAAATAGTGTTTCATATGGTATAGTTATTATGATAACTTGACTTAAATTAACTTGAACATGTATGGAACATGCTATGGAGGCAATTACATTTAATGCCTCATCTTCATAGCAGCCATTCCCGAGCATCTGTTGTGGGCGAAGATATGTCGAATTATTTTTTGCCAACAACAATCTTACTTTTTTATTACTCTATATTGCAATTATTTATTAAACATTTTCTTTATATGTTGCTATACTAGTGTCATCTAATTCAGGATACATTAACATTTCAATTAAGTAGTTTTTATCTTATTTGCTTTTCTTAATTTGTTGAAAAAAAAACCTATTTTCTGCATCCACTTTTTGAATTATTTATGATTTTAGAGGTTAAAACTTCTTGATCTACTGAATCAATTTGCAAACATTTGTGAATGAAAGAGATTAAAAGATTATTATGTTACAATATTTTTACTTATTTGCTATTGATATTTTTTGTAATCTTGTTCTTGAGATTACATTGAACTCTAGATACCAGTAGCTGGCGAGATTAAGAAAAAAAAAAAAAAAAAAATGATAATAAATAATGGCACATCTCATATTAGATGGCTGGGCATGTGTTTAGATATGACAATGCATTTCCAACCAAAAAGATAACTTTTTCGCTAAGAAAATTTGTATTGAATTACTTGCTTATATGAAAAGTAGATGCGAGATAAAGAATTTAGATCATATACTTTTTACTTAATTTGCATTACATTTGTATAACTATTTAAAATAACTGGAAGCAATATTTCAGAATATAATATATCAAAAAATTAATTTTAAGGGAAAATTTTAATAAAAATTAAATTGAATGTAACATCAAATATACTGTCTTTTCTCTTGTAAGAGATGCACAGAAAAAAAAAAAATGATATATATTTTGTATAACTAAAATGTTAAAATTTGAAATACATATTTTCCCATTTCTTTTTCAGAAAGCTAATAATTTTTTTAAATCTACTAAAAATATATTTTTCCTCTTTAAGATAAATTAAACCTAGAAAATAAACATATAAAATTTCAACCTCAAAATAAGCCAATCAAATCATCTTTCTTTTTCAATTAAATAGTTCTTTTAAAATCTTAACTTCTTCCTATAAACTTTTATATTTCTCACTTTGAGCATCAAAACTTTTTCCTACTAGGGACTTGGCATATTTTTTTTCTACAAAGTAATCCACATATAATAATTGACTTTAAAATAATTAAGTTGAAATTTGAATGCATTAAGAATCAAATTCAATTTATATTTAAAGTTATTATTGTGAATTAACTAATATTTTATTTAGTTCAAATGTTAATAATGATTGTCAATAGTATTTATTATGACATGTGTGTTAATTTTTTATTTAGTAAAATAACTTTGATGTTATATGAAGAAATGTTTTTCCTCTTTTCATTTTCCTGAAACCATTCACACGCATGAGAAATGAGAGAAGGGTATGTGTGTTTACAGATGTATAAATCCTCTAACTTAAATAAAAATTGTTTTATTACAACAACATATATTTATATAATATTTCTTTTTTACACTTGGAACATTTGGAACTGAAAACATAAGGATACTGTGAATAAATTTAAAGTATGCTTCCTATTAGACTTTTCTTAAATTTGCCTTCGATAAAAATAATTATTTAAAATCTTACAATTTAGCATGCAAATATATAATTTATTTTACTATGTATTTTATAAATAAAACTTTTCTTTTAAGCATTTTCAAATGAAATGAATTCACAAACAACAGTAATAGAAAAAAATTATAGTTTAAAAAAGATTAAATTAATGTCACTGTTCTAAAAGCGTGGGGTGCTTTATATGACATTTTTAAACTAATTTTGCATTTCAGAAGGAAATTAGTGAAAAATTATAATGTTTGATATCCAGCACCCCATGCTTTTAGAACAGTGACATTAATTTTCTCAGTCAGCAATTTTATTCTTATGTTAACAATTATTTTTTACTTTTTAGTTTGATTAACACTAGAAGCGTGTTTTTTAGTTTTTTTTAACTATAATATTTAAATGAGATCCCTGTACGGAGGACTGGAACTATAGTTCTTACAATAATTTAATTTTAAGTAAAATAAAGGCTAAATGCGAATATGTCGAGCCAGCCAGGATTCGAACAGGAATCTCCTGATCCGTTGTGCCACTGTCCCAGGTAGGTTTAAATGTCTTAGGTACTTTCATTCTACATGGGTTAAATTGCTCTTCATAAGTTAAAATAAAATCACTAATCCTAGTGATCCTAATCATGATGAGATAATAAACTTATCAAAATATTTTATTGTCTTCGGTCCTTGATAAGTCTACAACGTTTAAATTAAATCTCATCGCTAAAGTAGGGCAAAATCGAGCCCAAAGAGTCAGTTACAAACAAACAAACATACAGGTGAAATTAATAAAAGCGTATTAAAAAAAGAATATTTAACATAAATACATACTTTTCAAGACAATAATTTAAAAAAACAAAAAACGTGGTCATAATTATACAGAGTAATGTTCATCCATATTAATATTCAAAGAGCAATATAAATTATATGTTATTCAGTTATTTATAATAAAAAATATAAATAGAACATAAAAGTGAATTAAAATAAACATCCTCAATAGAATTCATATCAAAATATTTTGGGGTTTGGGAAACTCAGACAAGGGAAAAGGTTCAATAGTAAATTTTATAAAAAATAATATTCAATAAATAAAAATTAATCGCATGAAATTTGTTGATCATGTTTTTCAAGTAAATTCATCCTTCTTAATTCATCTTCAAATATAATTAAATAGGAATCAGATAAAGGAGGACCTAGAATAGATGGACTGACTTTATTCAACAATTATACAAAGCTATCGGAACAATTATTAGCAAACCTTTTATAAAAAAAAGGATTTTAAAGAAAGCTCTGACTCCCATTGAGCTTACAAGTTATTAGAAGAATACTAAACGAGGAATGATTGAATATGATTGCAAATCTTTAGAAACACACAAACACCACTTTATACATCAATATTATTATAATATTTCTGAAAAATTAACTAAATATTAATTATAAAAAGAGCATGTTTGTTAGTTTCTATAAATAGATTTTATAATAAATAGTTAATGTTAACTGTAAAACACCTTTTTAATTAGATAAAATAAATTAGAATTGTAAATCAATGATTGAATGTAATAAAATTGTAAATCAATGACAGAAAATATGTAAGATTACTTCTAGTTCAAAATGCTTTTTTTTTTTTTATTATTATTATTATTTAGAATCGATATAATGTTAAAAAATGCGGATGGAATTGACTGGGTGAGCTACATTGCAGAAATATATAGAAATTTTAAAATGTTCAAAAAATCGGAAAAACAATTAAAACCAATAAATATTTTTACAAAGCCCAGGAAAAAAAAATTATTTTATGTAATTTGTTATCTCAAAAGTTCATAAATTAACTAATATTTTATGCAATCAAAGACTGCAAACCAATAAAGTAAAATTAATAATCATTCACTGAATTAATAATAAAAAAAAAATGCAACGAATTACACTGAACTATACTGGACAACAGAAGTAAATAATGTTTGTTTTCTAATATCAGACACATGGAATTGTGGGAGAGAATGAGGAATCGTGGAAAAAAGTGAACAAATTACCCATTTCTGCAATGTAGCTTGTCCGACCGTTTGTAGAACAAAATTTATTTAAAACATTTTTTTCTATAGAAGCTTATATGATAACAAGAATATCTTATTTAAGTTCTTCTGTGAATAAACTGTAAATTTCTTATAGTGTCATTTGCACTTGAATCATATTGTAATATGGTGCCTTTTTTGTTTTGTTTTTTATTTTGTACATAGGGCAAGAAATTTTAAATATTATGAACTAGAAGTGTATATGAAAATATGCACAATTTTTATTTCTTAATGAAGCAATTAATTAATGATATAGAAATAAATGCAACTTAATTTATTATTTATATTTTTTTTCGCGATCATACAAATTACCTAAATGCCAGAAGTTTAGGCTCTGTATAATTTATGTATTATAAGCATCAAATATCAAAATTTAAATAACTATTAAAATATGTTAATACTTTCAAAAGAATTATAAATATGTATTACATTTTTATTTAGTACTTTTTTTAAAAATTATGGATATTTTTAAATAAAAGAAAAATACTTTATAGAATCCAGTAAGATTATTTCTGAAATAATGTAAGAATACAGAATTATTCTTTAAAAAAATATGAAGTAAGACTAAATTTAATTTGTTTGTAATAAAGCATTTTCATTTCAACAAAATAATGAATACAAAATAGTATTCACTCAGAAATTTACTTTACAATGAAAAGTAGAAATAGAATATTTAAAATTGAATGAAAAATAAACTACTTAGAAAATAAACTATTGTGTGTGAAAAGAATATTTTTTAAATTTTAATTGCTTTAATTTAATTGAATATCTTAATTCCTTTAGATAAAGAATTTAATCAATTGTTCAATTTCTATTTCACATTATTTGCATTTGATTGAATATAACTTACTTAAAAACACATTTTCTTAACTAATAATGTATATAAAAGTTAAAAACATCAAAGTTGATTGAATTTTGATGTGGATTTTTATCAAATTTCTATTCAATTAAAATATTTCTTAGAATCTTTATAAAATGCATTTAATTTTGAATTTTACTTAAACTATTACAGAAATTTTTAATAAACTAATTTCTACTGACTGATTTAGATACCAAAAATGATTTAATATAATATATTTGAAATGCTAATATCGAAAAGAAATAAATTTTTTTTTTTAAATTAATAAAAACTTTCAAAATTATGCAATTCTATTTTTTTATGTTATAGAGTTATAATAGAAATTAAATAATTGAAAAATCTTAATAAATCATGATGTTTAACAAAATATAAAAGCTGCTTTTTTTTATTAAGATTTCCAATAAATGTTTTTAGAAAATTAAAAAATTACAAATAATAATTTCAGTAAAAGAAATCACTTATTTATCATTTTGCTTGACTGTGGTCTGAACAGACAAAATTCTCAGAACTACAATCCTGCTGTTTAAGAGTGGTTTATTGAAGAATAGCGGAATACTTGGAGTTAGCTATAATAGGGAATGTTAAATAAAGGAATTACCCTTTGTTAAAATTTTCAGATCACCAGAGTGAGCTCATAATCTTTAGGGAAAGGAATTTTCCTTTGGAAGATTTTAGGAAGTAGCCAATCTTCTTGGCGCCTTTGCTTTGCTGTAATGAGTTT
The DNA here is from genome assembly GCA_021605095.1 of Caerostris extrusa. Taxonomy (NCBI): domain Eukaryota; kingdom Metazoa; phylum Arthropoda; class Arachnida; order Araneae; family Araneidae; genus Caerostris; species Caerostris extrusa. The sequence goes on from BPLR01016890.1 coordinate 71,227, forward strand.
AGTTACTTTTTCTTTTTTTTACATTAATATACTCTTTCGGTTATTTAATTTTTATACATTTAGTATTTTAAGATACTGATTATATGTGATGTTTTAATTATTAACCAAATTTTGCAGAATTTGATTAATTGGAATTGCACTAAAGAAAGTTAGGGTTTGTTATTTATTCCAGGTATTGATAAGTTGTATTTAAATATTTCATTTGTAAATTGATTATCTAAATAATTCAAATAAAGGTATTAAATTAAGTAACTTAAATTGATTATTGTTAATTGTAAAGTTTTGTGCTGTAAATCAATCATTGTTTCATTATAGCCTGTTTTTCATTTGTTTTATCACATTTTATAAATTAAGAATTCATATACTTATATTATTCTAAATTTAGTGCAACTTATCTATGTTCTTGGTAGCTATATTGTAATACTGATATTTCCATTTACCTATTATAAATCTGCTATGTAAAAATGATACTATGCATATTGTGATGATCATGATGTTGGTATATTGTTTAGAACATATTGTTTGCTTTAATAGGAAAGAGTTTTAAGTTAAGAGGAAACTGCTTTATAAAATACATTTTTAAAAAGAGTTCCTCATCGTCGGTCATAAAACAAATAGCAATGGAAATATTAAACAAATATTTTGACACATTTTAAATTGCACAATAATTGAAAAGATATGAAACCAGTTCATTCTGACAAAAGATCTATGGCTATGCCTACGGACAAACTATCTGTTGATGTAGATGCATTAGAGACCGGTTCTTTATATTCAGCAACAGCTAATTCCTGTTATACTGGAACCACCTAACAATATTGAAAAACCCATCTTACCAAATTTCATGTATATAAATGTCATAGATAACAATTTCTCGTTCATTTTACAGAATTTGCAAAATTGCTTAAGGCACCACATAGGCCAAGTCGAGTATGAAAACAAACGTTGCGAGCAATGATATGTTACCATTGCGATTTATTACCATTCCACTTCACTCCATAAGCATTTAATAGTTTGTACATAACATAGCTTGTTTAGACATTTTAGTAATAGCTTTGGGTGCATTTTGAAGGTTTAAATAAAAATAAGCGGATGGTGAAATCATAAAGAAAAGACAAATATATATATACATTCATCAATAATTAAAAGACAGCTACAAACATTTCTAGCTTCAAAAGCAGACAGTTATAGTTTATCCTAGATTTATTACCTTTAATATGAAAATGTTTTTTAGTACATTTTCTTCTTTTTATTATGGAAATGTGATTTTAATACAATTGCAAATTTGTTAACAAAAGAATGCCACAAATAGTAAATTGCTGTGATTTGAAGATACTGCTGACAAAATTTAAGCAAGGGTGCAATTAATTGATAAGGTGCATAAGATTCTTCCTCATTAGGATCATTTTTAGTGTTTTTCATAATATTTATTTTCAATATCCATTATCTTTATTTTGTGAGTTACATGATGATTTTAATAATTTTGTAATAAATAAAAGTGACCTTAAAATTGCATCTTTTATTTACTATATTATTTAAAGCACATTTCTAAGGAGGGTGGCACTTTATTATTATTATTTTTGAAAAGGGATGAATAAATGATGTCATCATTGCTTAACAGACTGAAAGTTAGATTTTCCCTCTTCAATTTCTATGATGCTTTTACCCTCTTTGTTTTTCAGCCCAAAAAACAAAGGAGAAAAATGTTTAATAAAGAAGCGTGAAATCAATGCTGTTGTATCAGTTTCTCAATATAATTTTCTGAAAGTCTTTAAACATACTTTGCAAGAATGCTCAGTAGCTGCTCAATCTTAAAATGAGAAAATAGAAATTTAAATCATCTTTGATGTTAAAAGATTGTCTCAAATGCAGTCTCTTAAAATATAATTTTTATGCAAGAATATATATCTTAACCTCACATATCTAATTTAAGCATAGAAATTTTTAAGATATATATATATAAATTTAATTTTAAATTATTGCATAACTTAGAATTTTACTAAGTAAATTGATTATAACAACAATAACAAATAATATATTTACTTCTGTCTAGTGAAATACTTAGAAAATTAAAAAGATCTGTGAGGGGGGGGAAAAAGGACGGATCATTACAATCTTTGAAATGATAGATATACATATGGAATTGTGCTTTAAAGGTTAATAAAAACTATACTTTTTTTATCCCTAACATTAATTTAAAAAATTAGTCCGAAAATAACGAATGAATTTTGTATTATTAATTTTTAGTATTTTGTATAGCTGGGATTGCTTTGATATATACACTGAAGCTGACAAAAGTCATGGGATACCTCTTAATATCGTGTCGGCCCTCCTTTCGCCCGGCGAAGTGCAGCAACTCGACGTGCCATGGACTCCAACAAGTCGTTGGAAGTCTTCTGCAGGAATATTGAGCCATGCTGTCTCGATAGACGTCCATAATTGTGAAAGCGTTGATGGTGCAGGATTTTGGGCACGAACAGACCTTCTCGATGATGTCCCCATAAATGCTCGATGGGACTCATGTCGGGTGATCTAGGTGGCTAGATCATTCG
>BPLR01016891.1:0-26006 GCA_021605095.1 Caerostris extrusa
AGGCCCCAAGGAAAGTTATTATGTTGTTTTTAATTATAAAACAGCTCCATATTACATACAAATTTGTTTTTTCACTATTTCTTGGGGAAGTATTTTTATTTAACTTCTTTAACACTTCTTTTTCGCTATCTATGGAAACTTTTATGAAAATGTCTCAGACTTTTTGAAGTTGTTACTCATTCTTTTGTAGATTATAATATTATAGTACATAAAAATCTGCCTAATTAAAAAGGATTCTTAAAATATAATGAATCAAGTAATTTTTTCGTGTTTCTGATGTTACATTAATAAATTTATGGACCATATCAAAAGAGATAAAAAAAGGTGTAATCTCACAGATATTAGAATCTAAGAGAAGGAAAAGGTGCTTTAATATCCCGCTTTGCTTTAACTAAAAGATTCTATAAATTTAAATGTTTGTTTAAATAGTTGTTAAAAATAACTCCAATGAAACATGCAATTAACTACACTCAAGAGCCAAAAACATTATGACCACCCCTACATTTTGCAATGAACTCGCCTGGATGACGTGGAAGTCCGTGATCAGGGTGGAAGTGGTGTTGCTGCTGCTGGAGAGTCTGAAGAATCAATTCTTTCATACTTTCTGTGTGATGAAGGCTGCCCGGATCTAAGCGACTTTGATAAGAGGAGCAGATTATGGCTCGAAGGCTCGGAACAACGTATTTCGAAACTGCACGACTCATGATAAGGTTGTTCGCGATCTACAGTTGTTAGTACTTATGCAAAGTGGATGAATGACGGTGGAAACCAGCGGTAGACGACATGGGGTTGGACGTCCCACGCTATCAAGAAAAAGGTCGTCGGAGACTGTCTCGCATGGTGAAGCAAACCCGGGCCAGGCAGTGGCTCAGCTGACGGCCCAATACAATGCAGGGCCAAGTAGAATAGTATCGGAGCACACTGTTCAGCGGACACTGTGGATATGGGGCTACGCAGCAAACGTCCCACGTGTGCCTTTGCTGCCCAAGCGTTATCGCCAACTCGCCTGCGCTGGGCCAGGAACATCGTGACTGGTCCATGGATCAGTGGGGCAGAGTTGCCTGGTCAGATTAATCACGGTTTGTCATTCATCACGCCGATGGCCCGTGCCACGTTGAAAGGCCATACACAGGCCGGCGATATTATGCTGGTTGTTGGTAAGAGCAGACCATGAATGCTACAGGGTATCTGAACATCATTGCGGACCAGTTGCACCTTACATGGCCTCTGTTTTCCAGCTGGAAATGGAATGTTCCAACAGGACAACGCCCCTTGTTACAAGGCTAAAAAATTGTGTTCAGGGTTCCAGGAATATGATGCTGAATTCCAGTTAATGTCCTGGCCGCCTAACTCACCGGATCTCAATCCGATAAGAGCACTTTTTACCCAGGGATGTCCTGGGACGGCAGCTCAGAGTTCAAAGACCACCAATTCACCAATATCTCAGTTTGCGTGACGTTTATAAACATCTGGTACAAATCTGTCCTCAGCCATCCATACCAGGATGCCTTGTCATCCATGCCAAAGACGGGTTGAAGCTGCGCGCGCCAGGGTGGGCCGCTCGTTATTGACAGATGGTCATAATGTTTTCAGAAACTCTTGAGGTGTATTAAAGAATAATTTTTGAAAGAATATCCTTGTAAAAATTGGAGTGATAGTTATATAAATGTACTAATTTAGTAATAAAAGAATTTCTGTGAGTAATAATTTTTTGCTTTTTAAAGGCCATATAGTATAGTATATAGTAAAACATAGTATTTTTTGCATTATAGCTAATGCTGGTTATACAGCACCGATGTCAAACTTTTCAAATTTCTATTATCTCAGATTTGTAATATAATACGAAAAACTAGTTGATTTCTTAAAAGAAAAAAGTTATTAGACAGCTTAAATCAAGTGATAAACAAATTCTGAATATTTTCAACGACTATATTTAAAATTAAAATTTTTATAGATCTCAATCAAAATTTTCGTTTAAATTAGCACTAATTAAAAACAGTAATTAGTTTTCTTCAGCAGTTTTGGTAAATGATAGATAGTTGCAAGAATTAAATTTATATTTCAGTAAATATATCATTCACGAGAAAAGAAAGATAATCATGAATGAAATTATTTGGTTTGTAGGTAATTTTTAATTTATGAATTAAAACTTATTTATGCATTTTCTATAAAAAAGGATAAATAAAATTAAACGGAAAAATTCATATTACTTTTTAAAAAAGTAAAGAGACTTCCAACTTCTTCGCTGACGCAATATCCGCTTGGTGAGTCAGGCAGTCTGCCTACTACATAGCATTTTTTTTTTTCTATTTTTATTATTATTATTTTTTTTTTTTTACTGGTAAGGTTGTCCCTCAATTCTCTACAGCAATATTAGATCAGGACCTAAGGTATAATGTGGGTTACGAAACTTTTTACAGTCATTTATGTAAGCACAGCCGGGGAATACGCAGACTACACATATTTTTATAAGCAAATATTTTCTTAATTTCTAAAAACTATGCATTACATTTTATAAGAATTCTGATATGAAGCTTTAATGTTATTTTATATTAAATTAACTTAGTTTACAATTTTGAAAAAACAAATGTTTGAAAAACGTATTCTGAAACAAAACATTTGGAAATCAGTTTTATAATAATTCAAGGTATTTTCTTATTAAATTAACTGTTGTAATTTAAGATGTGATGAGTAAAATAATCAGTGCATATCTTAAAAAACTGCAGTCGTATTAAAAGTAGAAATTCATTCAGGTATTATGGAAAAAAGAACACTACTTTCTTATTATTTGTAGCTGGGAGCCAATTAGTCGGTTGGAAGATGTAAATCTTATTCTACGAACGCAAAAGTAGCAATTATGAGTTTATTTCAATAACAAGATTATTTCAATAATTCAATATTTATTTCATGGAAAAGCATGCTGGAAGTAAATTCACTGACTTGCATAGACGTGCAAAAGATATAAAAAATGCAAATTGTTTAATTCAGTTTGAGGAGTATATTTTCAGATAAGTGTGTTTTTTTCCTTCTGTTTTTGTAAACTCGAAAGTTATCATAGATTTATTTCCTTATTGAATAATAAATGAATTTTTTTTATTTAAAAAAGTCTCTACATTTAACATGTTAGTGTTTAACAAAATCATTGTTTATTCGCGCTTAGAAAATTTTATTTAATCTAAAAAAAGTATACTTTGTGAATGTAATATATCAGATGAATTGCAAATGAAAATTTAATTATATAGGCAATATATTTACTTGCTAATAAATTTAATTAGTGCCTAATTTTAATAATAATGATGTAAAAAGCTTTTTTTAAGACCAAAGTAAATTTTATTTATTAGAATTAAGAATAATATTTTTACGTTAAAAAAAGACTTATTAATTGAATAGAGTAATTTTATGCAAATGAATTTTGACAGTAAAATTATTTCATGTATTTTTAAATAATTTGATTTTAGAAATTTCTAAGAAAACATTATCATAATGAGTAAAATAAAAACTTTTTGAAAAATAATTATGCCAGAAATCAATTGAATGATTTAATTTTAAATTATATTCCATAATTAAAACTAATATTTTCCTGAAGCTTATTCTCGCGTTCATTTTGATTATCTATCTGACTTTTATTTTAAATATTCTTTTTAATTACACAAACACGTTTTACTGAATTAAAATTAAGGACTGTTATATATTTGACGTTATATAATAATCTTTTTTAAATGTCTACTTTAGAAATTAAGGAGGAAAATAACTGCAAAACCTATTGAAAATCTTAACAATGTTTAGTAGAAGTAAAGAGATAAAATATGTAATATTAATTTGCAATACTCTTGAAAAAATTCTCATTAAATAAATATTTTAATCTCTTATCTTAAAAACATATTCCTTTTATAACTTTAATAATTCTATCATATTGTTTTTTAATTATCAGAATACAAAATTGATTAGAATCTTAACAATCATGTTGCATAAGATTGTTTATAATTATTTCGCAGTGTTTCTATATTTTTATGGCCACTATGAATAAATACAATGGATTTTTTAGCTGATTTATAATCACCTTTACATCACATGGACGTAAGGCACTGCACCCCACCCTTATATTCTATGAATAACTGGTTCACTTTTGAATTATTTGTAAAAGAAGAAAAAACGCTCAAGGGAAACTGGAAAATTCATGTCTGTGACACGATTTAAGTGGCTATCGGGTATAAAATATTCATGTCTCATCATCTAAACTTTCCTAGTCCATCCTTCAACCCAATGAATCTATTGTATACAATATGATACAAAAGAGATTTACTGCAAATTTTAAAATTTAGGTTATAAAATGAAGATTGGAAAAAAAAAGTGAAAAATACCTTCCTGAAAACATCTCATATAATATGTACTATGTAATATGAGTTATGAGAAGAATAAATCTACCACGAAATTGAACCCATAAACAACTAAGTACTTATCTAAGAAAGAGTGATATATCACCTTAAATGCCCTGGTAAGTAGTGATAATGAGTTTCGAAACCAAAATTTTCTCCTTTCAGTCAACCATGGTTTCACATCTAATGACGCTTTTTGACTAATTAAGCCGTGTTAAGCTAAATAGTTTTGTATAAATGAAAAAATAAACTTAACAAAATAAATTTGGTGTGCGGACAACTTTTGCCACTCTAAGCATTATTAGATTATGGTTTTAACTAAATAGATCTATCATTTCCTAAATTATAGCTTACAGGAAGACCCTGTAATATATGTTACCAGAATACCGTGCGATGATATATTTTGTTTAAAATGACACGCGATTTTCCAAAATATCCAAAAATGTCATATATGTCACATATAATGCGTATAATATTAGTATGGTGCGATATAATATAATTGTTTTTGCTAGGAATTATCCTTCGTAATGCAAAATATTTATTCTAAACTTTTAAGAAAAGAAATATAATTAGGTTATTCATAATCCCTTCAGCTAAATGAATTTGTAGTACTTTTAGAAAGATTAATTCGTAGTTTATAAAGCAAACCAACGAAAAATTCAATTTATATTGAAAATAAATGCATGCAATTCTTAATTTGTAATTTTTTTATATTGAAATTAACCAGAAGTTTTTACAACACTAATCTTAATAGTATGTATGCAAGTATTACTGCATTTCAAAAACCTGATTTAAAAAAGGCTTGAACTACTTAAATTAAAACTAATGGCTAACTAATTATAACTAATTACAAGTGTGGTAATATATACACATAAGCTAGTAAGGTCTGAATGCGTCCTAATTATTTAAAGATTTTAATATATATTTGACTTATTTAAATTCTATTACTAGTATTTACTGGGTAGTATTTAAATAATTCAAATATATATTAACATTCTTCAGAGTGAGTTCTTCTCTGAAATTGAATTTAAAATTGAAAGTTTGGATAATTGTCAAATTTATAACCTGGAGTAATCTGACTTCTAATAGTTTTTCTCATTGTTTCCTTTAGTTTCAGATTATTAGTTTTCTTTATCTAAATTACGAACAACATTGGAAATCTAAACACAAACATCATTTGAACGAAGTTGGTGTTATTTTTGTTTATGGAATTTAAAAGTTAAAATACACTTTCAGTCTTAAATCTGTCGAACAAGATGCAAGCAAAATAAAAAAACAGTTACATTTATTGATAATATTTCAAAAATAGAAAAAATACTAATTTTTTGTAATTCAAAAGGCAGAGATAATAATTGATGCATCAAAGGAACACAATTTCAACATTGTGGAATAGCGTGGATAATAACTACACCATTACAGAATGACAGATATACTAATTATTGCAGAACAGAACACTAATTACTGCAGAGATAATGATTGTGAAATTCGTTACGTTAAGGAAACCTCTTCCTACAATTGCCTTTTACAATTTTGTTACAAGTTTCTCTAGAATAATAACATTGGAAATTTTCTCGAATATGAAAATCTCAATTGTTATCTATTGTATAATCTCCACTCGTATCATCTATAGCTCTAAATTCAAATATTACAAAATAAAATGATAACCAATTAGAAATGATCTTAAATTGAATTATTAGTATATTAATTAATAATATAATGGACAATTGGTGTGAATTTAAGAATGATAATTTATAACTTCCTTCAACTATATATTCCTTTAACTATATTAAACAACAAATTATTTGTATATTTGAAAATGTTTTGTCACGATATAATATGTGAGTGCGTATTGATCGATGTATAATGAGTGTTCCGTATTTTAAGGAATGTAATAATGAGTATTATCTCTCATATATTGAATGCTACTTATTGAATGTACTTTTCCGTTAAAAGGATTCAAGCGATAAATCGCCAAATATTGCTAACTATAACAAGTTTTTACTTAAGTTTATATTTCTTAAAAACTAACTTTAAATGAAACTTTTAATTTTATGAAAAGATTATTATTAATTTTATGAGAATTATTATAATTGATTTTATGAAAATATTATAATTAATTTTAAAAAGTTATCATTATTAGTTTTATGAAAAATAATATTATTTTACAAAAGTTATTCATTTTATGAAAATTAATTGTTTTATTTCCTAAATTGTCCATATTGTTCGTATATTGCATAGCCAAAATAAAATGCTGATTCATGCCCGACTAAAGTTAAAAGTACTAAAACACACACTAGAAGTAATAATTGAATAGCGAAAATAATTAGCACATAAAAAATGAAAAAAAATTACTTTAATCTTTTAACTTACTTTTTGAATATTTTGAAAGCAACTTCTATGCAAAAAAAAAAAAAAACAAAAAACATTTCTGCTTATATACGTGTTTTATACGAGTTTTGAATTTTGTATTTTTTTTTTTTTTTTTAAAAATGCGCTGTTAGTGTATATTAGAAAATATACAGTATTTATTTGGTCAAAATAATTATATTAATTACAAAAATAATTTGCCTCATTATTTGTAAAAATTATTTTAATTAATTCCCCTATAAATCTTTTCGTTTTATGTTTGATCAGTATGGAATTAAATAAACTGAATAATAAACTGAAAATAATTCCATCTTTTAAGTGTGCTATCTATGTGTAATTTTCAAACCACCAGATTAAAAGTTGTGAAAATTAGATAGTTTAATGAATTGAAAATATTTTCTGTAGTTATCGTCGGTTCATTATACGTTGATCAATTTTCACTTTTTAACAAAAAAAAATGAGTTTTAAAATTATATTAATCACAAGCCATTTGATTTTTAATTTTTTAAATTTAATTTTCGTAGTTTAGTTTACTGTAAAGATTGTTAATCTAAAAGTTATCCAATTGTTACGTATTCATTAATATTTATGAACCAATGAGTTAAATAATTAAAGTTATGTTCTTTGAAGGAGTACCATATTTGTTGCTTTTAAAATATAATATTTGATTTCCTACAATATGAGAAATATTTCAGAAATTTACTATTTATTGGAAATGGAAAAGAAAATACTACCCTGAAATTTGTAAAAAATTATCAAAAAGATACAGAAATATTAGGTAACCCGAAAACTATGTCACTTTTTTCAAATAAAATTTCAAGACATTTTATTAACATGACTTAGTGAACATAGAGTTGCACGCCTCAACATTTTCGTTCGATAAAATGTTCGATTTTTAGAAGAAAAACAAGTTACCTCTGTTTAATTTCTGCAATTCTGACTATTTCTGATACAAGGAATATTGTGCATGTTACTGTTGCTATGCGTAAACAGTGATATTAATGGTTTGGCTTTTGTGGTAGAAATTCATTGGAATGAGTTTGAATATTGTCTCTGTCATGTAAACAATATTTGTTTTTGGAATGAAATGGAGTCTTTGAATTACCAAACATTAATCGACGATATAAACACTTGTTTGTGGTTTGTGTGCCGGATTCCTTAATCCAAAAAATTGCTTAAACTATCGCTAATGATAGTTTTTCGTGTATTTTTCAGTGAATCGTGACAGAACGCATTTGGCGTATTATGTTGCAACATTTCTAACAGCGTTGTCTGCAAAGGCAATACACAATTTCCGGCATGCTTTAAAAGTTTTTGGACTAATTGCTATTTACTAAAATTTTCTAGAACTTCAACAACCTATTTGTTTGTTTGTTTGTTTATTCGAGTAGCTTCTTTAAAAAGTCTTGAATGTATACAAAATAGTTATGTAACATATCTAAAATATGTTAGATATCATGTGTAAATTAATACGAACGTAGAAAAGTTTTGTATTTCCTTCATGTATTCAAAAAGAACATATTTTCGGATTTACCCGATAAATTTAACTTACAAAAGATGTTAAACACACTATCTCTTTTTAGTCTGATATACATGTAAATTTTATAAAAAATTAAGAATATATGTGTTTTTGCAGATACCATAGTATACAAAGTTTTAAACTCATGTTAAGAATTTAATTGTTTAAATTAGATTTTCAATCTTTTTAAGTCAATTTTAGGTAATACTTGATGGCGTACTGAAGTTTTATACTAGGCTTGATGCAATTAAGCTTTTTGATTACACTTGTTGGATAAGATGATTTTCCATGGAATTTTCACATTCTTATAGACATTATAATATTTCTAATTTTTTTAATATTCTTGAACCCCTTTGTTGAAATTCTTGTTTTAGGAGTATTGAAGTATTATAATTAAAATAATTTGTAATTTATCTTTTTTAAACAGAAGCACATATATCTAAGTATCGATTTTCTTTAACATTTTGATTATATTAATTACACAAAAATGTAATTTAAAATCAATGATCATATATTAAAAATTCAATAGTGCAGAGGGGTCAAGTGGCAACGTGCACAGTTAAGCGCAGGTGGGCTAAGGTTGGAATCACCTGGTGTCATTATTGTAATTGTTGCTTGCAGAAATGAAGAGGTTCGATGGCGTTGTTAACAATGAGTATTATAATCCTCATATAGGAAAAAGCGAAACTAAACCAAAATTCTCATGTATGGGTTGATAAAAGCATACTTGTAGGCCCTAAAAGGTTCCGTTGGATTGTGGTGGATGGTGAGGAATGAGGTGAATATAATTCTTTGAAGTATTCGTTTAAGATTGCTGCAGGCCAATTCATGTAAAATTCAATGCGTGTAAACTCTGAATACAGCTGAATTTGCAACAGATCTGTTAATCTAGATTTTGGTCAAAGGTATCACATGTGAAAACACACTGCTGTATAGTTGCATATTGGAAAATATAAATAAAACGAGAAAATCTACAAAATAAATAGTAATGCAAATAAAATAAAATTGAAATTAAATTATTTATAATAATCTGAAAATAGTCAAATAAATAAAAATAAAAATTGATTTAATCGTATACTTAAGTGTCTGCTTGATTTCTACAGATGTAACTTACAAAATGAATTTAGCTTAAATAATTATAGCTCGGCCAAAAACATTTCAAGAAATTTTCAAAAAAAAAAAAAAAAATATGCAAACTAATTATGGCTATTATTATAAATAATAAAAATATTTTGTAAATATTCTAAACTCTCAATTGTGTATCTTTAAAATTTGATTTTTAATAATTATTTAAAGCTAAAGTAAATAATAATGGTTATATTAACTTAAAAAATTTTGTTTTGTCCTTCATGAATGAAGTTTAAATAAAATGGTTTTGACCATATTTTTATAGAATATTTAATTTTTTTAAAAATATTTATATATTTATAGAATATTTAATTTTTTAAAAACATTTATATATTTACAGAATATTTATTTTTTTTAGAACATTTATATATTTATAGAATATTTAATTGTTTAATCTTAGAAGATAATAGACTTTTTTTGTAATGTTTATTTTACAATCAATAGATAGCTTAAAAAACATATATACATTACAATGTTTGAAAAATTGCACTTATTTAGTTGAATTTATCCTTTAACATTATTACAACAAATATTTTTGCTATATTAACATCATTCCAAAATTCTTATTATGCATGAAAAAAATACAACAACCGTCTATATAAACATGCCTGCATTGGAAAATAAATGCAAATGCAATTTTTAGTTTTCTTAACATAAATAACCAAATATAGGTAAAGAAGTATGTAACGTTTCTTAAATATACCTGCAAAAAATAAGTATACAAAAAATGACTGTAACTGAATAACATATAAATACAATACAATACTGCTTAATTTATTTCATATATTTCACCAATAAAAAATAAAACTTCTCTCATATTTTATTATTACAGAAAACATATTACCCCAAATTTTTACTGAATACAAACAAATATGCTCTCGTCGGCATAACGAAAAGAAAAACATCCCAAGAATAAGTTTATATATTCTCAATGTTTTCTTAGCTATCCATATGCCTTTTATTTAAGAAAGTATACAGTTTTCAATATACCACCAAATATACACACTATCATTGCTTTCTTTTTTGTTTAAATAATGCTCTGATGGGAATAGAATGAATCTTCGCCTGAGAAATAGAAATCAATCGAAAACACCAAACGGTGAAACAAAGATTTCCCTTTTTGGTTTGCATTTCTTCCCCAGGGAGAGGAGATATATTTTTTCCAGTGAATTTTTATTTCAATATTTTATTCAACAAAAGCGTTCTTCCATAAAAGGAATACGTGAGAATCATATTTTCGTAGAATTTAATGTTCTAGGTGGAACTGACTAAATGCTTTCACAACCATGTTCTGAGAATGGCATTGCGATGCAGAAACATTTAGAAGCAACAGTCTGCACCGTATAGATTTTCGTGTCAAAGACATGCATACAAATGGGAAACAAAAAGTATTTTTACGTAAAATATTCAGTAATATCAGTGACCAAAAAAAAGAAGGGTTTCTAATATCGTTGTGCATAAGAATAACACACAAAAGAAAAGATCAATTCGATAAAATCTATTATGTTAAGTTGAATGTTTTCTTATCATTAAATAATTCAATCAAATCTTTTAAAAAGTATACACCAAAAACAAATGACTAAATGTCAAATTATTTTGTCAAATTATTTTGTATTTTCATTCGAATATGTTATCATAATATTAATTTTCTAAGTAAATTTTCTGATTAATGACTTTACTAAATAGCATTTCCATTTTTTTTTTTTTTAAATAAGCAATAATATCGCTGCAAAATTGTTTGGATTTTTTTATTTTTAAAAACGATTTATTATTTTTTTTGTTTTAAATAACGGTGTTTATAGTTTTTAACATTTAATTAAGTTTCATAAAAACTTTTTTTTTTTTTTGAGATTTTATTTCCAATATGAGCCTGCTTTCAAAATGATAACGGCTTTTTTGTAATTACCTCAGATATTTGATGGTTATAGTGATGGTTATTACCTTGGTTATTTTCTATAACATTTTTGAAAATAATTTTAGCAGGGGAAAACAATTAAGATAAATTATTAGCTTTTAAAAAATTGCAAAATTATTTTTATCTGCTTTTAGTCGTTTTCATAGGATGTAAAATATATTAAAAGAATATATAGTGTTGATAATTGTATTTACTTTATTAACTTTTGTAATTGATATTTAATCTTCACATAAGTGATATCATTGGAAAAGCCTGGAAGAAAACGAATGGTGCAGTACAGTAGTAAAATTAATTGCAATAATAATTAACGTAATTAATTAACCACTAACTCAAATTTTTTCAATTACGGTGCTCGAGATTTTTAGCGACATTTTTCCAATGTGTGATAAATTGTGTACCAATACTTCAATTTTTACGACAAAGTTCTCCCAATTTTTAAAGTTACGGAAGTTAGTCCAGACTCAAAATTATAATTGTTTCATTCATTAACTGGATAATAGCCTTCCGTCATCATTAAAATTACAAAGTAAAAAAGCAAGAAAATTTTGTTTGATTTCATTGAAAAACGTTTGTAAACAATAACAGTAATTGAAATTATTTATTTAAATGATAATTACACATTTTTTTTTCAGATATATCATTTGGACTCAATAAAATTTTTAATAACAACTTCAAAAGTTAATGAATAATTAAAAGAGCTTTAAAAGGATAATTTTGTGTGATGAGATCTTAAATTTTCTAAGCAAGTGTCCTTAAAAGGAAAGGATGTAGTTCTTTATTTGTTCTTAAATGCACTAAGTTATCTCATGATCTTTGATTCCAGACAGCTCTATTAAATATTTAATTTTTAACTATATGTAAAATCATCCTAAAATAAAAAAAAATGATATTTGCGAAGTAATAATTCAAATTTTCACATAATTGTTAATGTATGGCATTTTAAAAGCTTATGATTTGAAAATTAATTCATATGTGACGGAAGCAAAAAAGGTGGAGTTTTCTTTCTTTTTCTACTGATTAATGCTATTTGATAAAAGTAAAAGGATTTTTTCATTATTGCTGTTTAATACAAACGTGCTTAATAAAACTTAAAAAAAAAAAAGTTATTTGGCCAAATTTTTTCATAACTTTTAGAAAAGAACTAAACAAAAGATGAATTAGTTAAGATTTTAATTCTTTTAATAAAATAAGTTTTATTTTTAATTCAAACTAATTTTAATACGAATATTGTGTTAAGTGTTAAAATTGTGTTATTTTGATAAAGGCATTAAAATCGGTTAAAAATTAAAGAATTTGATAATTACGAAGTAATATTTTAAGTATAAAATATCCACATTAAAAATTATTTAATATTTTTTTTTTTACTTTTCTTTATTAATATTTTATGAAAGCAAATTATAATAATTTTTCGTTTCAGAAATATATAGAACATTAATTTTCAAAAAATAATTAAATAAATTAAAATAAGAAATTCTATTTAAATGTATAAAAATTTAACTAAAAAAGATTATAAATATAAAGAAAAAATTAAGTTATTTTCCTGTTAAATTTCCTCTTTCTGTTCTTTCGCATTATCTCGCTCCGCAAAAACAGATCTATAATAATTATTTCACCAAATTTGGATAGCTGTATCAATTGATATTTTCTTGAATATCTCGTAAAATTTTCTTAATAATTTTAAAAAACAAAGTATATCTTAAAGGCAGTTAAAATTCAAGTGCATAAAACAATATGTTATAATTCATGTCATGACAGTATTTATTATTTATTGCTTTAAAAATATCAGCTAAAATTTTATTAAAATTATGTTTTTAATTTAGAATTTATTTTCATTCACAACTGGTGCAAAATTCAGTGCATCGTTCTTTAAGCTGGAGTTTCATTTAGCATTGGGAAAGTCAATTTTTGAACCCATATAAACTTTGTACCCCTCCAAAACCTTTAATCAGATCTCTGGGTAAAAATATTATATACTAATTTCATCATGCTGAATCGATTGCGGTAAAATGATTTTGAGTTCCATTGTGGAAAATTTCGAGTAGGCGTTTCATTAACCATGCTAATCAACTATATTTCTCCAATTAAACTAGTTATTTCAAGATCTAATGATAATTACGGAAGTTATTTAGGGTGTCACATTTCTTGTCTTTATCATATTTTTGTTCTAATACAGATATTTAAAAAAGAAGTTTGAAATTTTATAAGAGATTAATACTTCATATTTAATATTTCTGAATATTTCTTCCTCTGTTTAAAATTTATTAAATACATATTTTTTATTATTACACATTTTTTCTATTAATATGATATTATATTACAATTATTACCCAATGTCAGTTTTTCCTTCAAAAAATATATATATATATATATATATATATATTATTTATTATATCCTGGATAATGTCCATCCTGTTGTCGTTCTATCGTCCACTTTGAATTAAATAAAAGGACCACATTGTTTTGAGATACATATTTAAAGAAAAATATAACAAAAGTAAATATGTGAGTGAAAATTTGATCTATCTCAATACACTTCTTATACTTTTTAATCAATTTTGTGCTATAAAATGAAATATATTTATTTAAGTATCAATATTATTTAGTTAAATACAGTTACAAATTTTACGTTTAATAAATTCTGGTATTTTTTGTTCAATTTAAAACTTCTTTCAAAAATATATAATCTGTTCCTTTTTTATTTGTTTAATTCGAAGTGGGCGAATTTATGTCTTCCAAATGAAATGAAACGCCCCGGAAGGAAGTCTGAATTATAAGGAATTTCTTATCCATAAAAGTTCCAAAAATAAATGTATAATATACAACAATTTACTTTTTACTACCGTCAATTTTCAAAAGAATTTTATATAGAGGAATATGGAGTGTAAAAAATTTATATTTATTTTATATGGAGTGTAAAAAATTTTTCAGGAAATTCTAGAAATCCGTCTGGATAATCTTTTATTTTTTAATATCCTTTACATATTTTCTCGGGAACAAAAGTGCTTGCATTTTCAAAACAGTCATCAAGTTTTTTCGGTTTGTGTGGAAGTAAATAAAGAGTAAAACGACCCGAAATGATTTCTTTAGATGACTTTCAACCAATAAAACTTTTCGCATCAAATTCAGTGACATAAATTTATTTTATATTATTTAATAAAAGGTTTCACAAAAGTTTATTTTATGTGTAAGTAAACAAATATTCTAAAATACTTCTTGAAGGGAAATATAAATAAAAAAAAATTTTATTATTTATTTGAAAATTAAAAAAAATAGCTAATATAAAAACTTCAAACGAATGATTTGCCTCTCGAATTGTTGACTTTTTCATGAATTCTTTCAAAGCAAGCACAAAATTAAGAATTTAGGATTATAACAGATAAAGTTGCTGTAATTTTTGTGACAAAAACAATATAAAGAAGTTTCAATACGTGTGTCTAGTTTAAGCAAGTTATGAAATATAATTGTGCCATAAATTGGAAGTGACTGAGAACCATAATTTAAGAAATGGATGAACTAAATTTGTGTCATACTAACTAAATTATTTAATTAATATAATTAAGTATAATTAATTATTTAATTATTATCTGTATCTTAATTTGTGTAATGATACTAATGTGATAAGATCATAAATTTTTTAATTAGCATATTACAAATTTAGTTCATCCATTTCTTAAATTAAAATTTTGCTTTCATTTATTGTAGTTATCTTGAATTTTCTTTTTGTGTCTCTGAATACGTTTTTGTTTAACATGTAATCTTAAAAATTAAATTAAATATAGCTATAACCATGCCTGATGTAGCTATAATTAAATTTGATAAAATATTATAAGTAATTTAATGTGTTTATCTCAAATAAAAAACATTATTATATTGCAATTGTGTTTTCCTACCTACTGCCTATAATGACTTTGAAAAGATTCATTCAAATTATTTATAAAGAATTTAGATTATTTCGTTTTTTATGATACTTTTCCCAAGTAATAATCATTTTCATTTCATAATATAATTGCAGCTATGATATTTTATTTTAAAATACTTTATGAAGAACTTCTATTAAGAATTATTATTTAATTAACATTACATTTTAAGATTTATTTATTATAAAAATTTGTATCAAAATTAATTTTTTAATATTTGTTTTGAAATTTGATATAAGTTCTGTATACATCAGATAAAACAGCAGACTTCAAAATTTTATTTAAAAAGAAATATTATGTATATTTTTGCAAAGCACAAATGTTTTGCTCTACCTAGAAATTTTCTATAAATGCATAGTGTACACATTATTATAAACATCATTTTGAGTTGCATAAAAAGCAGAAAATATTAAACTATATGAGGTAACTTTTTAAATAATGCATATATATCTGTTTGTGAAATTCTTTAAAAGTCAAGATGTATATATATGTAATGAACTTACGTGAAACATATACTGTATTATAACATAATTGCATATCTCTGCTAATAAATTAATTATTGAATTTTATTTTCATATTCAACGAAAGAATTTAAAAAAATATTGTTTTAGATTTTTGCTAATAAAATTAAAACGTAATCGAATGTTTTTTTTAGAACCATCAGTAAGAAATGAATCTAATTAAGATGGTTTCTAATAACCATACAAATGAATAATTAAATAATCACTCGTTAATTCTTCGTTTTTCACAGTGTAATATAATTTTTTTTTGTTTAAAGTCGTGTTTTTTTTTTGATTTCTAAATAAAAATATCTTATTCTTAATGAAATAATTACACTTTTAATTTTTTATTTATTTTTTTTTTTTTTTTACAGTGGAACATAAATTTTTTGCTTAAAGTCTTTTTTTCTTTTTTGAATAAAAAGGTCTTACTATTAATTTTCACTGTAATGGGATTTTTATTCATTTTCTTATTAGATCACTTAATTTTTAAAAGAAATGAAAGTGATTATTTACATTATTCAATAGTTTTTTGGTTTGATCTAGACATATGTATATTAAGTCTGTATTAACTAACCTAATACATTTTTCATAATAGAAGTAAATTAGTTTTTCGGTTCAAATTATCAAAAAAATATCAAATTATAGCACCCTATTTATCAAAAATTGGTGTGCTCATAAATAGGGTGCTTTAGTTTAAAAATAAAATGAATTCAATTGGAGGTAGTTCTCTGTTTGGTAAGATCATAAATGATGATTTTAAAGTGAAAACTCATAAGTTGTTTTTTATAAAATTAGAGAACATTTTGTAATGTTTATATTTTAGGAGAATATATAACTTTTAATAGGTTTCTAAGAAAGTAAGTAGTATCAAAATTTTTCTAGTATCTATAAATCTTTAAGTATGTAATCAGAAATTTTGGGAAATTTAGTAATAGTTTCAGGAGATCATCTACAATTTAAAATTTTTTTTATTGTAATGGAAGTATTGATGTGTGTCAATGGATATAACAACTATTATTACTGTCAAATATTGAAAATATCATGCCCATATGTTATAATTGTTTTAAAGTTAAAGCATATACATATTCTCTTTTACGGATCTTTCTTGTCAATGTCATTGAAATGAATAGAGGACTGTTCGAAACTATGAATGCCACAATGAGGAAGTTCAACGTTGTAAATAAAATAAATCTGGTCAAACTATGCCCTCGTTTCTATGGAGGTGAATTCTCATATTAAAAGAGATGTTTGTTTGACTTGCATATTTCAAGTTGAAAAGATGATATTCCAACAGATAAATGTAATTATTAATTTTACTGTCTGGAGAATGATTGCTATTGCTAAAAATATTTTTCAGAAATCTCTGGACTTGTTTACATATCTTAGAAATTTTAAACTTTAAGAGTAGTATTAATGCTGATTTATGGATTGAAGAACTTTCTGAAGCAATCAAATGATGATGAACTACAACACGTAGTACATTTTTGAGACAATAACTATGTTGTGAAGAGACTTAAATGTTTGATCTAAAAGACCTACCAACCCCTAATGAATGAGTATTGCCCAAGACACATTCACATACAAATTGCTAGTCGCTAAAACGTTATTCTTATTCGTCATCATTGAGGGTATGGTGAATATTGAATTATAAGTTATAACATGGAAGCCATGAAAAATTGAAAACAATTAAAAACATTCATAGAGATGTATCCACAACCAAATCGTGGATAGAAATCTAGAGCTGGCACAATAACACTTTACAAACAGATGGCACAATGTATGCAATATTTACTACACTTCAACATACTTTAACATAGCGGAATATAAGGACAAAATATATCAACAGAAAAATGAAAGGAGAGAAAAAAAAAAAAAAAATAACTAGAAACATGATCTCTTTGCACAATAAAGTACTCGCTACGCAAAAGTCTCATGTGCTGCATTGAAAAGCAAATAAATTGCATAACAAATCCATTATAATATTCGACGGAAACACGGAAGTACTTCACATTCAGACCTTCAAAAAAAGGAAGAAATTATTCAAGATACAAAAGTGCGTGACTTATCTTTAATGCAGCAACGAAAGTGAAAAATCATTTGACAAACACAAACATCAATAGGATGAACGAATATATATATATATATATATCCAATAAGTATCAGCTTCTAGAGATCAATTAAATATGAGGAAAAAGTAGAAAATATTTTCTTCCTCCATTTTTAAGATCTAATCTTCAATCTTTTGTTACGGTTGGAAAGAAATTTTCAAGTTTGTAATAGAAAAAAATAATCCAACAACTCTACATTCTTTGATTATCTTAAGCTTACCATTTCTTAGAATTTGTTAAGAAAAACCTAAGCAAATGGAATTCATGACTGTTATTTTAAAGAATCTTTTTTTTTGCATAAAGAAATAAATATATTCAATAGATATTTTTTTAATAATTCAATTGAAATTAATTTTGTTTTTTAATTTTTTTAAACAAAATTATTTTCAGTTGAATTATTAAATTGTGTATTATATAATTTTTTAGATTAAATTTTCCTTTCCGACTACGCATTAATAGAATTAAAAATATAATTTTTTATCCATTTACTTAAGTAATTAAAATGATTCCGATAAAAATAAATAAATATCAATTATATCTAAAAAAAATATTTAGTTTAATTTTTAGAAATATACTATGTATAATTTTTTAACGTGATTCAAAACAAAATTTTTGTACATTTCTAATGTAATATTTTTTAAAACAATGAAATATATACTTCATAGCATTTTCTCCATAATTTATGCAAACTATTTTATATTTTTAAATAACATAAAATAATTGCACTTTATTTAAAAATGTGAAAATTACTATTATTCTTTAAAAACTAATTACTTTTATATTTTTTTGCAAAAGGCTTTTTTTTTTAAAAATACTTTCACAAGATGTAACAGGGTTTTTAGCTAAGTTTTAAGAAAATATGTGTAGTCAGTTCTTAAAATAAAATACATATTTACATTATTGATATAATATTTCATTAAATATTAACGTTATTATTCTAGATATATTTTCCGATAATAGCCATTTAATTAAAATCTAAATGCTTACATAAATAAATAAAATAAATAAATATTTCGTTAAATGTTTTCTAGAATGCTATGTATCTCCTTTTATTTAAATTTGATAGAATTTTAAATTGAAAAAACTATTAAAAAGATATTTTAATATATTTATATATAAATATCTTTCTGCTAAAATATAATAATCGAATTTATAATTTTTTTTTTCTAATATATGCATGGACGTTTTTGTCGTTTTTCTTACAAACATTACAATGCATATAATATTTTCATTTTTCAACAAATTTCAGATCAACAAAATTTTTGATTCATTTGAAATTTCTTAACATTTTTTTTTTTCTATTCCAATCTTTATTATTGTAATCAAAATGTTTGCGACAGTAAATAATTTTTAATCTCAAAGTAATATATTTATATACTTATTTTAAATTATTCAGCTTTGATTTATTTTTTTTTACATGGCTGCGAATAGTCCACAAGTAGAGATTTTTTAATTAACAAACATCAAAATTATTTTGGGAAAGTAATAATTTCTTTGAAAACTTTTCTTTTACCTATTTGTGAAAGTAATACATTCAGAAACATTATATTAAAATAACAATTACTGTAATTAACATTGCAAAAAGGAAGAATAACATATAAATAAAATGCAATGAGCTACATTGAGATTGAAATGAATTTTTGGCACAAATGAAAGTATTTCATGAATGAAAATGAAGATATTTTGTAAAAAAATTAGAATTCAAGTTTAAAAATATACTTTTAAAACATCTTTTCCGTTAAAAAGGATAAGAAAATTAAATGTCGCTGTGTCTATGTAAATAACTATTTCATATAGAGAATATTAAAATTACTTTATAATCTATTTGTTTTTGAGATAAAAGCTTAGGTATTTTGAAGCCAAAAGATAATTTTCTAATTCAAAATTAATTTGATAAAAAGAAGAGTGGATAATCATCCCAAGGTTAATTATTTTTTGTTTTTAATTACATTTTTTTATTTTGAATTTAATTCTTTATTTTAACTTCTTAATGTTAATTTTTTGACTATCACCCGTTTAAATTTAATATAAAAACAAACATTTGGCGTGAGAGGATATTCTTGTCAATTTTTGTAGACTGGTTTTTATTACATATTGAAAGTATTAAAAATATTATATTTTTTATTCATTTACTTCAACAATTAAAATTACTATGTAAAAATTATAATTGAAAAATTAAATCTGTTATTCCTTGCAGTCAATTGCAAATAACTTTTAATTCCAGCTTTTATATCTCTAGTTCATCCTTTTTTTGTAACTTCTAGAGGCTAATTTTGTTCCAAGAAATGTATTCCACAGCCCAAGATTTAAAGACGAATTCCCAATAATCAATCTTGCTACATAGATTTACTTTGTCCTTCTATTCGCACATTCATCATCTAAATTTTCAGACAAATGATAAATCAAAACTAGGTTTGTCTCGAAATTTCTCCACGATGTACCCTCATGTCCATAAATTAAGGATAATGAAGTTCAGGCAAAGAAAGAGACAGAAGCAAACAAATTTGACTTATTTGTAAAGTCTATTTATTAAACAAAAGGTAAAAAGCAAAAAGATGCTATATGTTTGACATAATTAATAAAAATTGTGATTTTTACCCCTGAGCAAATTTAAAAAAAGAACCTATTTACAAAAAAAAAACAGTATAACATGGTTAATATGGAGTATGTCTCCCGACGATGCAATACAGGCCTTACAACGCCTAAGCATGCTGAGTATCAAATTATGAATCTGATCTTGGGGAATATTACACCACTCATCAAGCAATGCCCTCCGAAGTTCCGGTTGACAGGTGGGAGGGGGTTGACGGGCTGCAATTCGTCGGCCAAGCATATCCCACACATGCTCTATTGGATTCAAGTCCGGTGAGTATACTGGCCAATCCATACGGGTGATATCCTCCAATTGAAGGCAGTCGTCTACAATGTTTGCACGGTGAGGACGGGCGTTGTAATCCATAAACAGAAATTCAGCACCCATGGCGCCCAGAAACAAACGTACATGTTGTTCCAGAATGGCATCCCGATAGACGCGGCCTGTCATCAACACTCTGAACATGCAGGTCAGTTCTGGAACCAAGAATATTCCTCCCCAAACGAGCCATCCTTGCACGATCGTAACGGTGTCGTTCAATGGTGTTCTCTTGGTGGTGACGGGTACCTGGCGCTCTCCATATGAAAGTCCGGCGAGAATCAGACTGCAAACAAACCTGACGCGTCGGAAAACATCACACCAGACCACTGTTGCGGTGTCCACAATGCATGCTCTCTACTCCAGGTTAATCACAGGCGACAGTGAGTTGCGGTAAGAGAAACACATCTGACAGGCCTACGAGCATATAGACCAATGTGCCCTAAGCGTCTGCAGACGGTCTGCCTTGAAACTGTCGTACTGGTAGCTGAAAAGAGCTGACAAGACAGGTCTGATGCTGTGCTCCGTCTGTTTTATTGGCAGTAACTGCTAAATACCGGTCCTCATTCGGCGTTGTAACACGTGGGTGACCTGTGCTGTAACATCTACTCACATTACCATCATCTTGGAATCGTTGCCAAAGCCTGGAGATGACACTCTGGGCGATTCCAAGTTCCTCGGATACTCTCCAGCTGGGTACGTCCACATTCCAGTCGTCCGGTTTACTACGACGTAAAAATCATCCAATAGCTTCCTTTGTGCCATAACTATGGTTATTGCACTGAAAGCGTTTTTAAAGCGCTTGTGAACAATTTTACTTCTTGCCACCATTCCTTATATACCCCTCTTACACTCTCGTCATTGTGACGTACTATCCGCGCCATCTGGTGGTTTCTGTAATTTGCATATTCTTCTTCAAGATGTGTGTTATAATTCTACAGGTGAAATTTTCATTTTAGAGTTCAATTTCTGTGTGATTCTGAATTATCCTTAATTTATGGACATGAGTGTATATACTTGCAGAAATTGTAAATGCTGTTATAACATATTTCTCCTAATTCATATGATATTAGAGAATAGCGATTTCACTAATTTGTAAATAATATTGTAATGCAGCATTAATTTTGACGTATATTGCATTTTTATGAAAGTGAACTTATTTTCTCAATTTTTCCTCAGTTATTCAAACCAGTGATTATTTGATTTTAAAAATTCAGATGATATATTTTTTTTTATTTTTAAATTAACATTAAATATTTAAATAAATATAGAATATTTAAATAAATGTTAATTACTTAAATAAATTTTGATATTTACATAAACAATTTTCTTTGCTCTATCTTTTTTTTTTTTTAAAAATAACAACGCCTTTTTTGAAGAAGAATTTACTTACAATTCAAATAATTTCTTTTTCTATATTTCCCGAAAGTTTTCAGCAGAATTTCATATTTTATTCATGCTTTTATGTAATAATCTCTTAACATAAATAATATTTCATTTTGATCCCTGAAAGTTTTATAAAACTATGGTTTGTTGGAAACTAAAGAACGCTTATAATTTGCATTTTTATGCCTTTTAAAGATTTTTCCTTATGCCAAAACATTCAATTTATTCCGAAACTTACAATCAGTTGTAAACTTAAATCAGGCTTTTAGAGTACTGCTATTATTCTTACTAGCTATCACACACACATACGCTTAAACACACATGGGCATATATATATATATATATGTTTGTGGGGGGTGGATGAATATTTACATAAGAAGGAAGTCTTTTCTTATTTTCAGTTATTTGTGCACCCATTAACGTGCCCCTCAATAAATGTATATTAAATTAAATTCTCGGTTGTAAATATTTTATGGACAAATAGCGTCGCCTTTTTTTTCCAGCTCTTCAACGGCAGCAATAAACTTTTTGAAGCACAACTTGGTAAACAGGATGAGGAGTGCCTGTCACAGATGTCACACCATTTGAGATATTTCTATTTTTCCAGTGAAATGTTGATGTGATAAATATGCATCACAAACAATGCTTTTATTCCAGAAGACTTACAGTAGGTTTACATCTTCGTATCAAAAATCTATCTTTTTTTTGTTCACTTCACCAGTAGGGCTTCTAACATACACTGCCATTATGAAGACTCTATATTCTTACATTACCAGCAATAATATTGCCAATTTATGCAGCAATCAATGGTTTACAATTTTTAAACTTTACGAAACATATTACTTTTTTTCCCTTAACTGACTGTCATATTTTTTATACATAACTTTCCCAGGACATTATGATATATCCTGAAAAATGGCACTTATTTAACTGTAACCGACTTTATATATTGTATCTACCTGAACTGCTGCAAAAATGTTGCTACTCCTGAGGGTTCGGGCAAATAAATGTTCCCATACAAAACAAACTGCATATTTCATGAAGTCTGGCCTTTGCAGAATAAATCTAGAATCATGGCGATATAATTCTTTTGATGGTGGTGGCCAGACAAATCCTTAACTGAATTGGGATGATAGGTTCTACTTCCTGAACAATTATTACTCCATGAGCCATCGATATCGACTTATTTCTTGATAGTTCTTGACTAAATTATCTTGATGTCGAATTTGTGGTATGCGATTGTTTCCCAAGAGATTCACATTTAAAGCTACCTCTTGATCTGGATATTAACTCCTAACTTTTTTTCGGCAAGTGCTGTTTCAAATTTTTTAAAAAAAAAAATGGGTATTCCAAATCTGTTAAACTCACTGTCACGTAAAAACTATTCTTATTTTCACAAATGCATGACTTACGATAGTTACAAACAATGTAATTAAACTGCGTGTTACTAGTTTGCATATTTTGGTGTTTCAATTTTATTCAATACCTTTACTGAACATTATATTTAAAAAAATTTTATATCGATTTATTTCTTTTTCTTGAGTTATTGCTATATTAGAAATCTTCCTTTAGAAGAAATTTTATGTATATTCTTAATAAATTACGACAATTTGTATTGCTAATATCGCATATTTTTTCTTTGAAACAAATTTGTAAATCTCAATCTTACTTTATTCATCATATCATTCACTCTTGTACTTACTTAATATGCATACGAAAACAACATTTTGCAAAAATGTTTCAAATTACTAATAATGTTGATCAAAGTAAATTCTTCTTCTTCAATGGCGCAACAGCCCTTTTTCTGGGCCAGGCTCATCTGTCCACTGGCATATTTCGAGACAACAAATGTTTTCTTTTTATAGGGTAGGGCTTCAGTTCTATGTCCAACAGTCATATTAGATCGAAATCTACGGTTTAAAGTGTATACCACTACAAACAACCATGGTCGCTGGGACTTGAATCCGAAAATGTGCCCGAGAGCCAGAGCGCAAGTCACTCGGCCATCAGCCCCAAGAAAATTTATTACGTTTACTTTAATTATAAAACAGCTCAATATTAAATAAAAACTTTGTTTTATTCTGATTCTTTAAAAATATATTTCTAAATTTTAATTCAACTTCTTTGTACACTTCCTTATTTGCTATCTTTGAAAACTTTTATGAGAATGCCTCAGACTTTTTGAAGTAGTTACTCATTCTTTGCAGATTATAATGTTAAAGAACTTAAAACCTGCATAATCATAGAGGAATATCAAAAAATAATGAAGCCAAGTCATTTTTTTTTTCTTGTTTCTAATATTACATTAATAAATTTACGAACCATACAAAAGAGATAAAAAAGATGTAATCTTCAGATTTTTAAGAATTTCAAAGAAGAAAAGGAACTTCAACATTCCGCTTTTGCTTTAACTTGAAGTTTCTATAAATGTGTAGTGATAAATTTAGATGTTTGTTTAAGCAGTTAAATGATCTTGTGAAAAACATACAATTAATTAACTAAGTAATTTTGAAAAAGAATATAATTATAATAATTGTAATAGTTATATAGTAGTAATTTAGAAATAAAATTATTCTTGTGAGTAATATTTTTTGTGCTTTTAAAAATCATTAATATTTTTTGCATTTATTGATACTGCTAATCTTGTCAGCATCGACGTCAAACTTTCTAGATTTCCATTATCTCAGAATGTAATATATTGTAAAATAAAGTTGATTTTTTGAATTAGATATTTTAAATCAAATGATAAACAGTTTTAAATATTTCAAACGATAATAATTAAGAATTAAAAATTTTTATAGAAATTATCTCTCACAAAATTTTTTTCGTTAACTTACGGCTAATCAAAAACTGTAATTAGTTTGCATCAAAGTTTTTTGGAAAATGAAGATATTTGCGAAAAAATTAAACTTATATACCTCAAACCAATATTCATTCTCGAAAACGAAAGATTATCGTGAATAAATATTGATTTGTGGGGTTTTTTATTTATTTCTTGATTTAAATATAATTTATGCATTTTCATAAAAATAAAAGTTAAATAAAAATTAAGCGCAAAATTCATACAATTTTTAAAAATAAGAAGACTTGTCCTTCTTCATTGGCTCAAGAATTCCTTGGTGGGCCAAGACCATCTGCCTACCTATCAGATTTCGAAGTAGCTGATTTCTTTTTTTAAGGGTAATGTTGTTAGCCATAAGCCCAACTCTACAGACATATTAGATCGGGACCTAAGGTATAATGGGGATTTAAACCACCGCATCACGCATCCAATTACCGGGAACACGGAAGCTTCACCACCCTAAATTTTTATCAGTAATATTTTCTTAATTTTAAAAACTATACTTATTTCATTTTTTTTTAAGATTTCTGATATGTAGCTTGCTTATTTGTATATTAAATCAACTTAGTTTTACAAAAACCAAAAACAAATGTTGAAAAAAAAAAGTATTCTGAAACAAAACTTTGGAAATCAGTTTTATAATAATTCCATGGTATTTTTCTTATTAAATTAACTGTTGTAAGATGGAGATGAGTAAAATATTCAGTGTTTTTATCTTAAAAAACAGCGGCAGTATAAGAAGCAGAAATTTCTAGCCTGTGGTATTATGGTGCACTTCTTTTATCATTGTGTAGCAGTGGAGCCAATTAGTCAGTTTGAAAGATGTAAATCTTATTCTACGAACAAAGTGATAATTATGAGTTTATTTTCAATAACAAGATTATTTCAATAATTCAATATTTATTTACCATGGAAAAAAGAATGCTGAAGTAAATTCACTAACTGCATAGATGTGAAAAGATATAAATAATGCAAATTGTTTAATTCAGTTTTTTTGAATATATTTTCTGAAAATTCTTCAGTTTTTTGATGTG
>BPLR01016892.1:0-33807 GCA_021605095.1 Caerostris extrusa
TCATGTTAAATTTATTCGAAGTGATTTCATAGTAAAAAAAAATGGCGATATAGAGGCGTCATAATCTCGCCAAACAAGCAATTGTTTTATAGATTTAAAATCAAAACAAATATTAATTGCAGTTACAAGTGTCAATGACAAATCTCGTACAATGAGATTAAAAAAAGCACTGTTCAATTCTGTTATAACAGAACTACACCTTCAAACCATGAATTTCTACTTTTATTATCGGCACTCGTTAAATCAATCTTGACTATTACTGATAGAAGTAAGAATCATAACTGAAATGCTAGGTTTTTTCTAAAAAACGTGACCTCGAGGCTCTAAAATTAATTTTTTATATTAGTTAAACGATTAATTTAACATCAAGTCATTTAATTGAGGCTAACTTATTCTTTCGTGGCTCAAGTCCTCATAAAAATCCCTGACTAGGGTCAGTTAATTTGGATAAAAAGTCTTTAAGCCAAAGTCCGCTAAGTAACGGATTGCTAACTATAAGGGAACAAAAAAGTCACCAAATTCCATCGGCCCCTATTTTGTGATTTATTTTAAAGTCTCGTTCGAGTATCGTAATGCGGCATTCTTTGTCCTTTATTTCGATTAGTATCACACTAAGGATAATGAATTCCGATGATTGAGTCATTCATAAACATTGTAATATATGAATAGTAAGATTTAAACAGTTTTTACATGTATTATTTATTTAAACACCATATAGTCATAAATTGTTTGTCAATGACATCAAATTGAATGCAATTCAAAGTTTAATGTTTAATATATATACATGTAAAATATATATATTCACTTCCTATTTTTTATTGTCTGTGAAAAGCAAAACGAAAAACATTGTGGGGTACGTAATATAATAAGCGAAGTCGCCATTTTTTTCGAATGTTAATAAACATTTCACCAAGTTTTGGAAATAATCGCATGGTTTTGCAGGCGAGAGAGACTAAAATTAGATCTAACCTGATTTGATTTTTAAATTTTATAAGGGCTTCATTTCTGAATATTGTTAAATGACATCATTTGAATGGTTTTAATCTACAGAACTTAAAGCAAAATTAAAAAATATCCCTTATTTTGTGCTTGTAAGTTTATTTTAGAGATACGTATGCTATATATTTTTACTAAAAAAACATTCATTATTTTTTTCTCCTTCATTGATTTCAATATACACACATTTTATTTGTAAAATAAGATTTTGTAAATAATGTATATTGTACTCTCTTTGTGTATTAAGAACGTAAGAGACTATTTCTTATAAACGCAATCAATCAGCAAGAATAACGATCTAACTTCATAACGATTTCAGAATTGCTACAACAGACAAATATATATCACTGATCTCTCTAGAAACTTCTTACTTGGTTTAAAAAAATCATAATAATAACTTAATTAACGCACAACTCGCTTTTGCAAACAACGAAGAGAAGCATAAATATCTTTTCAACTGCAAAATAGTCAGCAGATCTGCGACCGCCATAAACATTTTTTCTTTCTTAGAATTCCTGGATTTCGTACGTTTTCGTAAACATATTTTATTTTCAAATTTGTTCCCCGACTCATGTATCAGTTCCTCTTCTCATTACCAATGGCATTTTTACATTACAAGTCATTAGGTCATCGTAAAATCTAGTTTCCCCATTTTTCTGGAAATTCTCGTTTTGTTTTTCATTCCTACTCTGTTCTCCCACGTCCCCCACGCTTATACTATCTATCGAACTTTTACTTCGGTGCTTTATAATTTATATATTTCTATTTTTCCTCATTCATTTATATAATATTTTTGTTCGCTGTTTCTCATCCTACGTTTAATTTGATTTTGAGTAGATGTGTGCATTCAGCAGTATTAAAATGTACTATCCTTTGGATACTGATCATTGTGCAATTCAGAAAATGTAACTTTAAATGCTGATAATATAAATGGTTGGGAAAAGAGCTGTTGAATCATATCCTAAACCTGAAACGTATTTTCGGAGAGTTTCAAGTCACCACCTAAAAAAAGATATGGCCAACGTTTTTGACCTTCAAATCTCAACGAAAAATAAATTTGGGCAGATTAAGAAATAAATTCCCAAGGACGCTCATATAGAAGGTTTGGCTTGTCGCTCTACGGTCATCTTGTGCACACTTTTGGCTAAACAGACCCGGACCGGCAGTTTATGTGGGACTCGAACCCAAACCTATGGTAATAATATTTTTCATCAGGCCTGCTCAATTAATTATGTGGAATAAAAATTGTTCACTAGTTAATTTACAATTAATTTTGTTGTTCCACCTGCATCCCATCTAATTTTACTGGACGAAGATAATTACTCCGTGCTACTACCCAAACTAAGAATACTAATACTATACTTCCTTTACTAAGAACTTTTTCCAGCAATCATTATTGAAATTTTGGCAAGTTTAGCATTTCTTCAATAATTAAACTTGCGGGGGCGAGCCATCTGCACCGCATTGGTATTTTTGATAGCCTAGATTGCCCGCTCTGTGGGAAAGACGAGGTCATGGACATGCAACATATAGTAGTGCATGGGGACTTCGAGGTGAAAAGATATTGGAGTGCTAGAACTTTGCTGATGAGACACTGATTTTCTTTCTCTTACTGTTTTCTTTCTCTGTGTGTGTTTTACACTGTTTTGTTCTCATGAGCGTTTGTCATTTCTCTTGATATGGGAAAATTAAAAAAAAATGCTTTTTGTTGTAAACTAAATGTAATATTATTTAATTAGAAATTGTACAAAGTTTGCAAAATTGACAATATAAAATTACCTTTAAAAATATTTTTACATATTTAGCTTCTATAATCTTGATACCTGCAACTTTTTTAATCGATTTTAAACAGATCTAATTAAAATGGGTATTATAATTATTATATAATTTTACACATTTATATGTAATTAAATTATACTAGATTATAAACATTATTATTTCCCTTCTTAAATATAACTAAATAATTTTCATTGTATTAATTTTATACTCCTATAGTGTGCTAAATTCATGTAAATGCAGGTTTAACTTAGGTTTGTTTTTACAAATTTACTTGTTCAGTTTAGATAAGCATAATGGATACTTTTAAATTTAAAAAAGTTCTGTGTGTAAAATATTAATTTTCTAGTTCACTCATTTGTATATTATATACTTAGAAGGAATTTTTTGTATAAAGAATTCAAAGACTGGAATGTCCTGTTTATATCGATAAAAAATGTAAACTAGGGCATCCAAAATGTTTTCACCAAAAATAACTCAAATAAAGTACCTAATTATGCAAATGTTTTCCCAGATAGACGACTTCAATGATCTTTTTCTTTAAGAGAACGCATCAAGAGATCTTAATGTAAAAGTTGGATGTTCCTGTTTTAGCTTCGAAAGACATCTGAATTCGATTAGGGCGCACTTCGCAAAAGGCGAAATGTCTCGTTTAATCGTTTCTCGTGACAGTTCGCAGAGATGACGCTGATTCAACTTGTGTTTTATCTGAAGAGAGTTTATGTAATGAATATAGAGTGGGAGTCATTACTTGAATGTCTGATAATGCTTCTATTTCCCGAATTTTGTTAAATTTGACATCAATTGAAATAGGCTGTATTTATAGAATCGAAAAAAGCCTCCATTACGTACCATTAATCTTCTTGCTGTTATGTGCGTACAAACGAATCAAATGAGTTATTTGATTTTAAATTTTATTGATGTTTTCTATATTCTCATATTTCATTTATATTTATATATTTTATCTATGTTTTTCATATATTTTATTTATATATCGAATTTTTTTTTTTTCGGTTTTTCAAAATAAAATTAAGAGTATTTTTGAATTTTAAACTAAACAAAAATAAATAAAATAAATATAAAAAATTATCGTACAATAAAATTGCAAATTTTTGTCATTCAAACTAAAATTCGTTTAGCACATTTTTCAACTATGAGAAGTGAAAAGTATACAATTTTGGTTTTCAATATTCATTTAATGAAATATTTACAATTGTATTTATAACTGTACTGAATAATATACATTATAGGGCCTTTTTATTCCCCTAACT
The DNA here is from genome assembly GCA_021605095.1 of Caerostris extrusa. NCBI lineage: Eukaryota > Metazoa > Arthropoda > Arachnida > Araneae > Araneidae > Caerostris > Caerostris extrusa. Next base: position 4,044 of record BPLR01016892.1, read on the forward strand.
ACTATTTGGTTTTTTATAACTATAAAAAATAACATTATTTTGCTGAACATTTAGTTAGCAAAAGTATTCTAAAGACTTGTTGTAAAAAAAACTTTGTTCAACTAGAAATCATATTTGAATGAGAAAAATAGCTATATTTATATTTAGGTTTGTTTTCAATATTCATTTAATGAAATGTTTATGAGTAAATTCATAATGCTACTGCAGAATCTAAATTGCATACATGCCTACTCAAATACTTTGCTTTTTATAACCTTCAAAATGAGATTATTTTGTTGAGCTTTTAGTTAGCAACATTATTTAAAAGAAGATAATTAGAAAAATACTTTGTTCAACTAGAATCTATTTGATCTTTCTACAGATAGTTTCTATAGAAAGATTCAAATCTGATTATCAAAATTAAACAAAATATTCAAAAAGATGATTATCAAAATTAAACAAAATATATTCAAAAATGAAATACATTTTGTTTAAATTATAAATTATATATATAGTATACGAATGAGTGTAACATCAATGGAAAGTAATTTAATCGAGTTTTTTAATGTGTTCTAAATTCGCCAAGCTTTCAGTGACAGAATTATAATGACTGAAAAATACCTCCTTAAAATTCACAACCTCTGCATATTCGGAAATAAGAAGAAATTCACTACCAAATTGGTTCAATTTCAATATACACCAATTGTGCAATATATACTGTATTAATAACTGTATTACCCTTAGACAGTTTCTTTATATTACAAAAAGGATAAGTTTGAATGAAATCAAACTTTAATATGCTTCAATATGTAAAATACACCGAGAAGAAAATTCATTTCAACTTTGATAATTTTAAAGTAAAAGTTCATCTTTTCGATAATTTGACATTTAAGTTTCCGATAGAAAAGATTTTAATGTCATGACATTTGGAAGAAATAAATGCCGTGACATTAAAAACTTTTATTTTTTAAATTTGGAAAATATAAATCCCGCCAAATTCTTGTAGACAGACTATCATTATTTGGCTAAACAGTTCCAAAATGATGAATGTTTTAACCTTGGGCAGATAGAAATTCAAAACTACAGATTTCTGGAGGAGTAGAACAATTCCAATTTGGAAACTCTGAATGCGTAGGCTTTCTTACGAATAGCTTTGGGATAAATTTCAATTAAAACGTGTCTGAGAATCTCTATTGCACAATGCCTCAGGTATCAAAATATGCTGAAATGTTGACATTTGACACACTGCTTAATTATACGTGGCTAATGTTTTTTAAAAAATAACTTGCACAGTTCAAGCATTATACATGTCCAGTAAATGTTAAAAAATGTTTATAAATCAATCAACGTTTTTTATACATCAGTATTCATTTAATGGGCATATATTTATAAAATATTAAAACGCATATTATATTGGATATAACATCAATAATTGCAAAGGATAAGCCTAAACAGAATGAATCGGGAATAATTTCTTAAATTAAGCAAGGTGATTTGATTTTAATTAATATTAGAATTAGGAGATATATTATTATATATTATAGGTATAATATTAGATATAGAGTGTAACTCCTCGCCCTATACTAGACCTATAATTTCTTCAAGAATAGGACCAATTTTAGGTTCATGGGACCACTTTAATTTTTATTTACAAGCATTATGTACATATATATGCAGAACTCTCGGTTAATACAAATTATCATTTACAAAAAAAAAAAAATAGAAATTAAACATTTAAATTTGATTCACAAGTGCAGTTCACTCGAAGATTTTCAGAGTTCTCGAGTCTACGATGAATCTAAAATATGTGATACATGAAACCACAAGGGGCTCACTTTGAAAACAGTAGGAAACTCCGGCCTGTTCAATCTCTTCAGAGAAAAAGACTACGATTCTTGCCGACTCATCGCAGAACACTCTTCTTCCCCCTTCTTCTTCCCTTTTAAGAAAATCCGTCAAGGGGGCAACTTCTCTCATTTTTATTGTATTCGACACTTCCTCAGCCCATGATCTATCGCACATCATGATAGGACAACTCATGGCGTAGTCCATATTCCACATGTAACTGTTTCGACCTGTGAAGGTCTAACAGACAATCGATAATTTCACGAGGTGGTCTCATTATCCATAACACTGATTATCTGCTATCAAATTTGAGTGATAGTTTGTTGTATTAGTTTTCATAAGCTTCTTTTTCTGAATTATTCACTTTATTTTTATTTATATATTTATTTTGCTTATATTATTTATATATTTTTCCAACTTATGTATTCATATCTATGCTTTTGATAATATTAAAAAAATATAACATTCAATTAATAAATCCTGTCCTAAATGCATTCAAAATACATTTAATTCAAAAATTATTCAAATTCATGTGTTTTATTTAAGTTCTTTTTAAATAAATACTTACTTAGTCTGTCCGATATTCTCTTGCAAGACATCAAGAGAAAGCTGTATACATGAGAATAGCATAATATTCACTTAGCATGTTACCAAACCAAATGTAAATAGTTGTATTAATGTAATTCCTTTTCTAATACTACATGTCTCACATGCTCCATTGAGCTCTAATGGACAGTAGATGCCATCGTATTCAAATCAGATTGCTTACATCGCATGCGGTGGTGATTGTCTGAAATAATGCTTCGAAAAGAAACTAAGAACGGGAGATAAGGTACAAGAAAAGGTACAAAAGATTCTGGCAAGATACAAAATTACCATTTTCTTGATACAAAAAGAAACAGACTTTTGTTATAGCCTTAGAATTTGTATCTTTGAACATAGACGATATTATATATACTGTATTCATTTAAAGGGTGTTTTGATAACTAAGAGAGGTACATTTGACATTAAAAGAATGTAAAACAAAGATAATAATGGATTAACTCAAGTTAATTTTTTATTTTTATTTCTATCTTATACTTGTATTTGGTATTTCAGATTAGTATCTTGCATTTCATATTTGTATTATTTGTAACTTGTATTTGATAATTCAGATTAGTATCTTGCATTTCATATTTGTATTATTTGTAACTTGTATTTGTATTTGATTTGTTTCATATTAGTATATCTTTGTATTTCCTATTTGTATCGTGTTTCATATTTATACCTTATATTTGTATTTGGTATTACCAGAATAATAGTATCTTGCATTTGATATTTTTATTGTGTATTACACGATTAGTATCTTGCATTTGATATTTGTATTTGGTATTACACGATTAGTAGTATCTTGTATTTGGTATTATTAGTATTAGTATTTGATATTTGTATTTTGTATTACCATATTAGCATCTTGCATTTGATATTTGTATTTTGTATTACCAGATTAGTATCTTGCATTTGATATTTGTATTTGGTATTACAATATTAGTATCTTGCATTTGATATTTGTATTTGGTATTACCAGATTAGTATCTTGCATTTGATATTTGTATTTGGTATTACCAGATTAGTAGTATCTTGTATTTGATATTGGTATTTAGTATTACCAGATTAGTATCATGCATTTGATGTTTGTATTTGGTATTACACGATTAGTAGTATCTTGTATTTGGTATTACCATATTAGTATATTGCATTTGATATTTGTATTTGGTATTACCAGATAGTATCTTGCATTTGATATTTGTATTTGGTATTACCAGATTAGTATCTTGCATTTGATATTTGTATTTGGTATTTCATATTAGTATCTTTTATTTCATAATATTTAATATTTGTATCCTGTAATTCATATTCGTTTCTTATGGACCTAAGCGGTGTTCTCAATAAATTTCGAGGAGATTAATGAGTAGCTGAGCGTAGTGCTCATGAAGCATTAGAAAATCCAGTGAGGAGGGGGAGTGCGGACCACCCTGGAGGTGTGTGTTCCAAATCGTGGTGGTAAAAAGGAGTTGCTTTGTAGCAGGCTCTTTCCGAAGTGCCTTCTAAGTAACGTAGAATCTGCTATATATGTGTCCAAATGTTAAATATGATTGGCAATTATGTGAAAAATGAAAGGAGTCTAAGTCCGAAGGAAAACGGTGTGGTAAGAGAGTAAAATGGTTATAAAATAGGAAAAACAATGCAAAAAGGCTGATATCCAACTTTTATTATTTATAGCGAAATTTTATTATAGCTTAGTTTAATATGACTTTGAGCTTGTTATATACTGTTGTAGTGAGAGTACAAAATACAATTCCTGATTAGCAGGAATGCTATGCATTAAAATTTTCCACTAAGCAGTATTTCCACTGTTGCATCACTGCAATATTTCCATTGTTGCATTATTGTAATATTTATATTGTTGCATTGTTGCATCACTGTAATATTTATATTGTTGCATTGTTGTAATATTTCCATTGTTGCATTGTTGTAATATTTCCATTGTTGAATCTCTGTAATATTTCCATTGTTTCATCTCTGTAATATTTCCATTGTTGTATCATTGTAATATTTTTATTGTTGAATTGTTGCATCACTGTAATATTTCCATTGTTACATCTCTGTAATATTTCCATTGCTGCATCACTGTAATATTTCCATTGTTGCATTGTTGCGTCACTGTAACATTTCTATTGTTGCATTGTTGCATCACTGTAATATTTCCATCGTTGCATCACTGTAATATTTCCATCGTTGCATTGTTGTAATATTTCCATCTTTGCATTGTTGTAATATTTCCATCATTGCATTGTTGTAATATTTCCATTGTTGCATTGTTGTAATATTTCCATCATTGCATTGTTGTAATATTTCCATCGTTACATTGTTGTAATATTTTCATTGTTGCATTGTTGTAATATTTCCATCATTGCATTGTTGTAATATTTCCATCGTTGCATTGTTGTAATATTTCCATTGCTACATCACTGTAATATTTCCATTGTTGCATTGTTGCATCACTGTAACATTTCTATTGTTGCATCACTGTAACATTTCTATTGTTGCATCACTGTAACATTTCTATTGTTGTATTGTTGCATCACTGTAATATTTCCATTGTTGCATTGTTGTAATATTTCCATCGTTACATTGTTGTAATATTTCCATTGTTGCATTGTTGTAATATTTCCATTGCTGCATTGTTGTAATATTTCCATTTTTGAATCACTGTAATATTTCCAACGTTGCATTATTGTAATATTTCCATTGCTGCATCACTGTAATATTTCCATTGTTGCATTGTTGCATCACTGTAACATTTCTATTGTTGCATTGTTGAGTCACTGTAATATTTCCATCGTTGCATTGTTGTAATATTTCCATTGCTGCATTATTGTAATATTTCCATTGCTGCATCACTGTAATATTTCCATTGTTGCATCACTGTAACATTTCCATTGTTGCATTGTTGCATCACTGTAACATTTCTATTTTTGCATTGTTGCATCACTGTAATATTTCCATTGTTGCATTGTTGCGTCACTGTAATATTTCCATTGTTGCATCACTGTAGATTGGAATGTCTATCTTATGCTTTTAAACAAAGATCCTATTTAAACCGTTCAGTAACTTTTGAATTTTCCTGTAGAATACTTCTCTCAACGTCTTTACAATCCTCCTTATTTAATTCACTATCATTCCAGTGTATTTTTTTTTTTTTTTTTTTTTTATTTTTGCTAGAGGTACAGATAACTCTCTATAGAGTAGATTAACTATTGTAACACAATTGGAGTTTAATTCGGTTCAAAATAATTCCTTTGATTAAAAAAAAAAATTAACTGATAGATTAAATTTTGCCATAATATTTATTTCTTAAAATTATCTGCAAAAATATCTTCACAAATATAACAGCAACTCCTTATCGTATCACTTAGCGTGAAATAATCTTTATCTTTAAATCCCCCTCTTTTAAAAAAGGAATCAGAACGTTATGAGTTCGCTATTTGTTATAGATAATATCATTATAATTATGTTATGATATATATGTATGTATACATTTAGAAGTAATAAGAATAATTTATAATATCTTGAATGGATTAGAATTTCTTTTAACTTTAAATTTTCTTTCCACTTGTTGACAGTTAAAAAATATATTTAAAGAGTGATTGTAATTATTAATTTAAAATCATTGTTTATTTAAAGAAAATACATGAAAAAAATAATTACTTTTATATTAGTAAATTTAATTTAAGAAAACATCAGCGGAAACTATAAATAAATCCAGAGGTTTTCATATTATACACAACAGAAAGCCAAATATAGTTTTTAACTTTTTATAGACTTTGGAGTAGAAAAAATTTAATGCAGCAATAATTTGGACTTTTGATTGATGCTTAGTTATTTTCTTTTGAATTTCATGTTCTTTAAAGCGATTATATATATATATATGTAATTGCGTAATCGCTTTATATTATGATATATATATATATATATATATATATATATATATATAGGCGATAGGTATAAAAACAGAAATTATGTGCATCTGACAAATAAGCCGCTTGTTTTTTTCCTAAAATTTATTATATATAACATTTTTTATAATAATCAATATCGTCAAAAAGTCAATATTAACTGAGTTTGACTCTTGTAAATTCACAATTTAATTTTTAAATATAAAAAAAAGATATTCTGTTTCAATTTCGATTTTCGGTTTTAAATTGATGAAAGCCCATCCAAAAAATAATTCTCACAAATATTGTTGCTGTTACAAAAAAGCAAAAGGTGATTAAAAATGAAAAATAATTTATAATTTTAAAAAATAATATTTTACGACTATGAGATAGAACATTTAAAAAACGAACAAAAATTATTTTGAAAAAAAAAATAAAACCATGAAATCTTTTTAAAAAATTACCATTTTAATTTCAGAGAATTGCAAAAAAATTCCTTAGTTTCATTAAATCAAATGGGGACGAAACATTTATTAATGAGAAAAAATAAAGAATAAAAAGTATATTAAACCCGATATATAAATTCTAAAAAAGAATTATGATTGGGAAATGACGTCATAGACTTACAAAGTCTATGACGTCATTTCTGAAGTCGTATTTTTGCAAACGATTTTTGAACTAAATCATTCGAAATGCGATATTTAGCAATAAAAAAAATAAGATCTTTTATTAAAAAATCTAAAAAAAAAAAATTAAGAAAATAAGAAAAAAATAAATGAAAATAATTATTTAATAACTTTTGTTAAAACATTTGTTTATCTCACGCCCTCTGTAAAAAATAATAAATACAGAGAAAAACAATTTAAATTCTAAGTATTAAAGGTTTTATGTTTTGAGAAATACAAACATATTTATAAATCTTTTGCTTCAATACATAGAAAGATGTAAATAAAAAGACAGTCTTTTATTGAATTTGTACCTCGCTGTACACTTTCAAAAACTAGGTCGCAGAATTAAATTTTTGCTTAAAAAACAAAAATAAACAAAAGTTTAAAGCAAAAAAAGAAAACACCTTGGAAGAAACTTGAATCTTTTTTTAATTCGTCGTGAACAAAACTCTTGAATATTTTATTATTTCTACAAAGCTCCTTAAATTTTGCAATCCTTTGAAGTGTTTTCCCAAAAATGTTCGTTCCATTTTTTAAAATTATATATTCACTGTTTGTAGAATTCCGTTTTTAATATTTTATTCATCACTAACATTAAGCCTTTTTTTCGTGTTATAATAAAAGCTTTCCTATCCATTTTCCCTGACTTAAGATTAAAGATGCGACTTTAAATTTCGAGATTATTTTAGATGTTTACTTAAATAATTTAAAAACTGAAAAGATAAGTATTTCAGAAATCCACGAAAAAGTAAATTAGAAAAATTATAGACTTCAGTATGATGGAAAAGATAAAATGAATAAAAAATAGTTGGATTTAAAAATATTTGTGTCTTATTTGGATAAAAATGCTAAAATGAAAAAATTTTCACTGTTAATAAATTGTTAATAAAAGTTTATATTGCTATTATGCACGTTAAAATTTCGAAAAATAAGAAGATTAAAAATTTCACTTATTTCAACAGAACGCTGGCCACTACATGTTGACGCAGTTCTTGTATGAAGAAGACTGAATTTCAACTAATATTTATTTACATATTGTCATTTAAGACGATCACAGGCTCACAACACACAATTCTAATATAATTCACAACTATCAACAATTTTGAGCAATATATTTCAAGGGAAAAACGGTTACGCTTCGACAAGCTCAGATGAGACGGCAGCCAGACCACTTCATGCCTGCGCGAAGCCAAAGTTCAGACTGCAACTAAAACGATTCTTAGATTTTGAAAATCACGTGAGCTATTACGTAGCTATGACGTTTCATTGCTTTGTGGTGAAACGAAATTTAGGATGATTTGAACCAGGGTTCTCCTCATTGGGAAACCGCGAATTTCAAATTCTTTTTTACAGGCGACAAACAGATTCAAAACTCCCTGGGACAAAACTTTTTATGTCAAATCTCTTTGATTTAGCAATTCTATTGTAAACATTGTAATAATTGTATTTTTAAATTTAACAAATAATGATTTAAATATTTTAATATACAGCGTGGTGACTGATGGCCGAGTGACCAGCGCTCTGACACTCGGTGCCACAGGTTTCGGGTTCGAGTCTCGGAGGGGCCATGGATGTTTGTATTGATTTGGAATCTAGATTATAGATCTAGAAGGAATCCACAGTAGGATCCGGTCTAACATGACTGTTGGACATAGGATTGACAACCCCATCACGTAAAAAACACCTCCTTCCTCGAAGTCTGCCAGTAGGCAGACGACCTTGCCTCCCTCCCTTGCTTAGGGCTGTTGCGCCAGTGAAGAAAAAGAATATAGATTCTAAAAAATATATTTGCTTGTCAAAACGTAAATTTTACTAATTTCTTTACAGATAATTTATATATTATTATACCGGGAGATTTAAATTGAAAACTGGTCTTACTTTTGGACACAGTACTAAATATATTAATATTTTTACGATATAGCAGGAAAAAAAACTAAAATTCGGATTACCTGCAAGACACATTCTAAATGTCAATATTTTTCTTTTATTTTATATTTTATTTAAAAATAATTGATGCAGATATTTGTAAAGAATATTTATTTGAGTGCATTTATTTTAAACATCAAAATAAAAAAAAAAATGACGAACTAAATCCAAAAACATATTTTTTCAAAACTATCATTCTTTTACGTCACTGTTTAAAAAAAAAAGAAACGAAGAAAAAAAAACTTTTTTTGTGCCCAAAATAGTGAAAAAGAAAAAAAAAAAAAAAAAAGAAGAAACGATACTATTTTCCGAAAGGATGAACTTTTCAAACATTTGTGACATTTCAAAAAATGCAACGATGCCATAGAGCCCAGCTCATAAACTGCTTTGGAAATGGGCTCTTGGTATGATATATCGCAATTTCAATGCAATTGAATAATTTCGCATGCTACGTGGGCTGTTCTATTTGGAATATAAACTCGCTTTGTGTACTTTATGCGCTACGTTTTCAAACGCTATTTAAAAAAGAACTATCTTGGGTAAACAAGCATTATGCATAAGGTTCTATTGAGAAATACTTCAGCTTAGAATTTCAAGAAAACTTAAGTGCATAAACCACCCAGAATTTATTTTTATTTTTGATTCTTCGAATTTCTTAGAAATATCCATGAGAGTAAATATATAATGTAAAGAAGGCTCACTTTGAAAGCTAAATATAGGCTACGCTATGTATATTTGGATTAAAGTTAGAGTTATGATAACGTTAAAGATCTCTAAAGAATAATGAGAGTTAGTTAGTTTAAAAGTTAATGAATTCTAGAAGATTATGTATTTTTGTGAAGTGTTTATATTTTTAACTAAAAGTATTCCATTTGAATAAGATAAGCTGTAAGAATGAGTTGCATTGCAATTTTTAAAAGAAATAATTAAAAAAAAAAGAAATATATAAGATATTACTAACATCAGTCTTAATTTTTAAATACTAAAAAAATTACTTTTATTACTGTGCCCAAAAAGTAAGACCAACATTTCTGTTCTTCAAAAACTCTCTTTATTTATTTTTCGAAATTTAATCGCCTTCAAAGTAAGACACAATGCACTTAGGCCAACTTTTTTCAATCCTCAATGCACGCTAAAATTCATTGGCCGGGATGGCTTCCGCGGCGATTCACGTTAAATCTATTCAATCGACTCAAAACGGTGTCCCCGAGTGGTCTTTTAAGTTCAGAGAATAGCCAGAAGTCGCACGGTGTGAATATGGATGGTCGTGGAACGATATGCGTTTCATTTTTGGCGAAAAGGTAACGAAGAATCAATGCAGTGTGAGCTGGCGCATTCAGTCTTTTCGGTACCAATCGAGATTGGACGCGTTTGAGGCCCAAAATGGAATTGACCGATCCTTTTGAAATCCCAATATCATCAGCAAGGGCAACGTTTTGCAATATCCTAGAAAGGGGCTGCCAATTTGTTGGGCCAAAGTTGACGTCTTAGGCCAACATAAATTGAAAAGTACAACCTAAACTCCAGGGATTCTGAAAATTTCCAATCTCCTCCAAACACAACATAAGAATTTTCCAGCCAGAAGACTAAAAATGTTAATTTTCAATTCTGCTTGTTTAGCATATTTTTATATTAGGAGACATGTACACAATTGCAAAACCTGCATGTTTATTTTACTTTCCCATATAACCTCTATTATCTGATTAAATACTATAAGTAACAATAAATATAGAATATATTTACAAATAATTTGCTATAATGATATACTAATATGAAAATAATATAATATTTAATAATAAACATAATATTTCTATAAATAATATGAAAAAAAAGGCAATAAACAGCATGCGTGTAAAAAAAAAAAAAATCGTTAAACAGCATGCGTGTTTTTCTTTTCAAAACTTTTTCTAATTCTTTGACTAATTAAGATGACAAAACAAAAATTTCCAAAGCGTCTTTTTATATTCTTTTAAAACTTTGATCCCGCAAAACCATAGCTTAATCCCTCTATCGTCTTTTTTAATACGCTTTTATTAGTTTCACCTGTATGTCTGTTTGTTTGTTTGTATGTAACTGACTCTTTGGGCTCGATTTTTTCCTTCTTTAAGCGATCAGATTTAATTTAAACGTTGTAGACTTATAAAGGACCGACGACAATAAAATATTTTGATATGTTTATTATCTCATCATGATTAGGATCACCAGGATGAGTGATTTTATTTTAACTTAAGAAGAGCAATTTAACCATGTAGAATGAAAGTATTCAGTAAAGACATTCAAACCTATTTGGGATAGCGTCACAACGGATAACGCGCCTGACTACGGATCTGGAGATTCCCTGTTCGAATCCTGGCTGGCTCGACATATTCGCATTTAGCCTTTGTTTTACTCACAATTAAATTATTGTAAGAACTATAGTTGCAGCCCTCCGTACAGGGACCTCATTTAAATATTGTAGTTTAAAAACACTAAAAACATGTTTTTAGTTAATCAAACTAACAAGTAAAAAAAAATAAATTAATAGTTTAAAATCCGACTAAAAAAATAAAAAATAAATTAATAGTTTTAAAAAACTAAAAAACACGCTTATAGAATTTTATTTTTATGTTAACAAGTATTTTTTTACTTTTTAGTTTGAATAACTCTAAAAGTTTTTTTTTTTTTTTTAGTTTTTTAAACTCTTAATTTATTTGTCATCAAAATATAAACAAGACAAAAATCTGCGTTCTATGGTTAGATTATCACCTTTCGCGTCCTTGCCGACAAATTATTCCGATGCAGCGAAGAAAATGCACATTCCATGAACACATAAAAGGAGAACACAGAAGAAAATGGCGGAGAGAAAGAGGGTTATAATATGATAGTATTCTGCCATCATCCGGGGAAGGATCTATTTTTTCCTGAGATGTAGGGAAAAAAATGAAATAGCCTTTTTTACTGGTTGGTTTAACAATATTCTTGCTTGATGTTTTTGGCCACCTGAGGCCCAATCATTCAGAAATTGTTTTTCTATGTTTGGCTACTTATCTATTTTTTGGCAGCGTTTCTTTAGTTTTACTTCGAACTATGTTAGGCCTAAGAAATTACAAAAAAAAAAAATATCAGGCTAGAATAAAATGAAAAATAAAATGTTATACAGTGTAAGAAATAAAAATAAAAATTTATATTCATATTAGAAATATTGTAACATTTTTAACACAATTTTAGAGCTGATAGAGATACTTAAACATCATCTATAACCAGTTACATAAAAAAATTATTTTAAGCATAATTTTTAATTAAGAAATAAAAAATGACTTTTGAAGGATTTTTTACTTAATTATAAAAATAACTTTATAACAAGAATTTTTCACTGAAAATCATTTTTTCTTCGTCGCTATGTTTGAAGTCGTTGTTGAAAGTTTAATTTTCTTATTTTTCTATGATAAATATTCGTAGATACTAAAATGTAAAGAAATATTTTTGACATGCAAAAAAATTTGACTTTACTATAACTGAATCTGTATTTTTTGTCTTCAAAAAAATTTGAACGTTATGGAAATAATCTAATAACAGCAAAACAATTTTTTTTAAATTATTTCTTTTCACACAGTTGTTTTGTGGAAAAAATAATTTTGTAAGAAATATTTTGTAAAATTCTAGTTTAACAAAATAATTATTCACAAATAATTTTGGAAAAAAAAATTCTTTGTGGAAAAATTATATTTTTATGATCAATATTTGTAAACAGTTACTTTAATTAATTTTTTTATATACAAGCATCATACATTTATCAAAGTCTTAAGAAATGCCTTTTTTTCCTACAAAAATATTTAAATATAACAAAAATAATTTAATAAAAACAAACTTTTAACGAAAGAATTTTCGCATTGTTTTATTTTAATTTATTACTAAAAAATTTTGTTAACTCTTTTTTGATAAATATTTGTAAACTTTAACATGAATTAATTTTGATGACCAAAAATTTGATTTTAAATTAAGCTTAAAATTAATGTTTGTTTTTTTTTTTCAATTTCATCAACAAAAACATTTGGACGTTATATAATAATATAATAACAAAAAAATTTTATTAAAAATCATTTATTTCCTACTCATTGCTCTTTTTAATTGTTTGATGAAAGATTAATTTCGTTCTTTTTTATTCTAAGATAAATACGTTTGTGGACAGTTGTGAATTAATTCAACATTTGTTTTCAACATTTTTAATTAATACCGTTTTTAATGTTTGTAAAATAATTTTAACATCAAAATAATCTGACCTTAACAAACAACTGGAATAATGTTATATTTCCTAAAAAAAATATCTCAATGTTATAGAAATAATTAAATAACAACAAAAATTTTTTCGTCAAAAATAATTAATTTTTGTCATTATAATTCTGTAATTCACTATGAAAAAACCTTTTTTTCAAATTTTTTAATGTGATAAATATAGATATACGTTTTCATCAATTAATTTTGTTATTCAAGAAAATGTGATATTGCTCAACGCATGTAGCAATGTTTTTTCCTAGATTTCTAATGATTAGGGATTGCAATATCGGGCCAAAAGTTCAATACCGGTATTCGGTATTTTTTTTTAGATCGGTTTTAATACCGGTAGTAGAAATTTTAGAAAAAGAAAGAAAACACGTGTTTTTTTTTGTTTTAGTTGCCAGTTTTATTAGAGAATGTAAATATCACAAAAAAATTTGTAACTTATAAATTATAACAGTATATAAAGAATCACAAAAAGTAAAGGAACATCTTATTCAGTTAAATCACAAAAAAGTGTAAATATCACTATTCAGTCTGTGGTACTATTGCAAATTTTTAAAATGCGATCTTAAAAAAACATAAACCGAAGTATTATCAACTGATTTTTTATGTTCTTTAAAGTTATTCTTATACATTATTATGGGGTTTATTTATGAGTATATATATAATAAATTTGAAAATATTTTGAACTCTAAAGTATGATATGCAAATACAATGTGAATAACAAACACACCAATTTAAACACTATCGAGATATTACACACTTTCTTCACAACTACAACCTTGTTTTCACAGACAAGAATTTCTAGTTTTCAGATAAGAATTCTGAATAAGAATTCTTTCACAAATAAGAATTCTAAATTTCTAGTAAATACCGAAAAGATGGTATTTAAACTTTGAATACCGGTATTTAAAAATTGTACAAATGGCCCGAAAAAAAACCGGTATTCGGTATCCCGGTATACCGGTATTGCAATCCCTACTAATGATGCTCAGATTTGATGTTGCAGAAATAATATAATAACAACGAAACTATATTTATTGAAAGCATTTTCTTTTCTCATTTGCTTTTTTAAGGTATTGTTAAATATTTGTGAGTGTAGGTTAAATATTGTTTGTCATAAATTATTTAACAAAAATTAATTTTATATCCAAAAGACTGAAACTTTCACTGTTGAAAGAGTAATTGTTTTCTTTTTCTGCTAAGAAAAATATTAGTAGACACTCACATGCAGGAATTTCAGTATCAAAAAAATCTCACAACTGATGCCTGAATGTGAGGGTTTTTTTTTTCCAGCTTCATCAATAAAAGATTAAAAACATCATTGGAATAATTTTTTTTACAACGAAATTATTTTTATAGATGAAAAATAATTTACCTATTATATAATAATATTTGAATAATTTTCATAGATTATTTAATTTTCCCATTACTGCTTCACTAAATTCATTGATTACCTGATCATTTTCTTTAATCTTCATTAATTATATTTAAGAAACACAATATTGACTCCATTAATTAATATTTTACAAACAAATTTTTAGTCATTCTTTTAAAACAATTAGTTTGTACAGGTTTACAAAGTACAAAAAAATACAGGTACAAAACAATTAGTTTGTACAGGTTTACAAGGTACAAAAAATACAGGTACAAAACAATTAGTTTGTACAATTAGTTTGTTACAAACACATTTTTTGTGATATTTTTTAAAAAAATTAGTATTTACAAGTAATGCACAGACAGCAGCTTCTTGTTAATTTATTGACTATTGTTGTAATACGTTTTGTTTTAAGTCGAATAACAAAACGATTTGGGTTTCTCGAAAATCGTACTTTAGCAGACAACAAATAGTACAATTTAAAAATAAATAGTTTTATTCAGAAATACTGCAATATTTTTCAAAAAAATAAAGAGGAATCAATATAATTCAAATCATTAATATACAAAAAGAGGAAAATCAATAAAATCAATTTGTAAAGTACAAACAAATAAACACTCTAAGACAATGTCAATAAAAACGCTTATAAATCATTCTAGCTAATCCAATAAAAAAATTAAGTCTTTCGGCGTATTGGAAACAAACTTTCTCCAACCGTCAACAAATCGAAAAACAGAAACAGCTTGACTAAAGAAAATCCAGAATCAATTTTGTGCTTGTTCTACTACAAATATTTTACCAATAATTAAAAAATAATTGAACCAAGAGAGCATATGATTTTTAAATAAAATAAATAAATAAAACATAATTGTACATATTTATTTGTGCGTTCCATGCAATTATCGTTTTCGTATCGATTATTAAGTATTGTACAAAACAATTATCGATTCAAAACGATAAAAAAAAAGCAGATGAAACTTAATTAAAAATGCAATAATTAGATAAGAATTCTGTCTTTACACATTTATCGTTGATGACCAAACGACGAAAGAATCTTTTAAAAGGCAGTTGTTGTTTTTTTTTTTTTTTTTCAAATCGTTTGTTGCTATATCGTTTTCCCTTTTTGAAAATTGTTATTGGAGCAAACTACATCAATTATCTTTTGAAAAAAATAATGCACTGGTGTGAAAAACTTAAACAACAAGTGGGTTTTTTGCCATAACTCCACGAGAAATCACGACGAGAGACACGACGGTATGGAATCAAACAAAAACAAGCTTTATTGAACGCATAGTATTGTGATTTATGATTGTCTATCCAATAGGAAGAACAATAAGCAGATGTTCCTTAATATGGGATATGCCCTCCCCTCACTGCTTTTGTTGATTCCGCACTCTGCAGCTACACTGGTGACAGTACGTCCCTCCTCCAGCTTTCCGATCATTCTTCCACGTGTGAAGTCGTCCAGGTGATTTCTTCTTCTAGCCATATTTCACGAATTGACTCACTGGAACTTGCGGCGAATATGTTGAATTGCGTCTCCGTCCTTTCTTTTACTCTACTGTTGAGCTGCGCGCGCGACATCACGCGTTTTGCGTACGCTCACGTCGCCTCCGACGTTTCATTCCTGATATTTGCATACGCATGACGTTTCTACTGACTTACGTGTTCATTGTACTGATCTCCAGACCTCCTTTTCTGCAATTCCATGGCTATCTGCTAAATTTTTTAATTAAGAGCAGTTCATTAATTGTTTCTCGTTCTATTCATCTGAAATTTGATGCTTATAAATGAATTTTTATATTCAAAAAGAATCTGAATCTGAATCATTAATTCATTGTATTTTCATCGTTATTTATATGTGATACTTTTGATTTAAAACAACATTGAGCATCGGAGTTTTTTTTCTTTTTTTGCAAATTATTTTTCAACAGTAATCCTATTTTTCTATCACGCCAAAAATGACTGCTGACATTATATGAATATTTAATTAATTATTTTAATAATAATATTTAAAAAAAAAAACATTACATCATAGATTTCTTGTACCCTGAATTATTTTTGCAGTCAACGATATAAAAGCTAAAAGTAGTTTTGTATAGTGCATTTCTAATCAATCCTAACATATATTTTACACTCAATAGGAATCATAGTTTACGAATCATAATCATCATTCGTTCTATTTATCAGAAATTTGATTCTGTTAAAATAATTTTTTGTATTCAAAAGGATCTGACGTTAATTCGCAGCTGAAGACGGTGCATTTTCATTGTTATTAATAAATGAAAATTTTTATTTTAAAAACAACACTGAACACCGGAGTAATATTATAAACTAACGATTATAATTTCTTCTAAATTCTGTAAGAATATATTTGAGTTAATTTCCTTTTAAATGATAATTTTATAATAATGTTCGCAGCAGTTATACTTAATAGACCTCTACGAACACTAACACATTGAACATATTTTTTTCCCTTTCTAATGCAGCTGGCAAACACTTAGACAGCTTGGTCTTGGATGCCTTATTGTGAATTTCGTACTATTAAATAATATTTTAAAAAATAAATTATTTTATTAAAAGTATTTTTTTTTTTTGTTTCGTATTGTGTAACATTCAATTTTATTATTTCTAAAATTATTCTAGTATTTTTGATAAAAAAAAATAATTTATGAAGTTGTTTATTATAATATGTATGCCAGTAAATGACCCAGAATTTTCAATGTTATAAATAATCTTAAATATTAAGGGTTATCGAAAATTAGGTGGTAGGACTTTCCTGGATTTGTCTCCAATGGCATGAAAATGCGTGACCATAATGCAATATTAAAATATTCAATAATAGGGAAAAATGTTATTATTGAATAACCATCTGTAATTGCCGATCAATGAATTATTCGTGACATACATTATTAGAACTCAAAGTTCACCAATGTAAAAAAAAAAAAAGTTAACACTGTTTTCTAAAAATGAATGAATTTATTCAAAAGCTTATATAATAATTAAAGGGTTTTATTACATTTAATAATTGTAATTTTCATAATCTGAATTACATTTTATACATTGACATCTATATTTATTTAAGCTGCAAATATCGGGTTGCCAAAGATGAAATCTATAGGGAAAATAAAAGTAAGTTGGTTGAAAACTAACAAATATAAGAGTTTATTTTATTCATCAAAGTATGCACCCATATTGTCTGTGCTCTTTTGCCATTTAATCGACTGACTGTTCAGACCTGTGGAATAAAACCAAGGCGGACAAGAGTCAATGAATTCCTGCAAGGCCAGTTTTGCAGCATTCTCTGAATTACATTTTTCCTATTAAAATGCTGTCCAAATTGCGGAAGAATTAGTAATAAGTGGGGGCTAGGTCTGATGAGTATGGAGGATGATGAAGAAGTTCCTATTTTATTTCATTTAGTTTTGCCACAGTCATTTGTGCAATGTATGGTCTAGCGCAGGGGTCTCCAAACTTTTCCGTCTTCGGGTCATACTTTTTACTCCAGTAAGTACCGAGGGCCAAAACCGTTTTATTTTTTCTGCCATTATCTATAATTTCTAGACTATTTGCCGAGTACGCGCTCTGAGCAAGCATACGCTTGCTAAAGTCGCTTCATTCTCCAAAATGAAGTACACAAAGAATGTTTATAGATCTAAGTTAACCGATGAGCATCTTAAATCTCTTTTAATAATTGGTACAATAAAATTGATCCACTATTGTCAGTGAAAAATTACAATTACATAAATCTCATTAGTATTTTTTTTATAAGTGAATACCCCACGGTTTCATTCGCGTTAATTTCGATTTTCCGTTCCTGAGGGATTTTCAGGATAACAATCATATGTTTGATTCAGGATATATACATTCAAAACATCAATATGCGATACTCTTTACCCCAACATAACTACCGAGGGTAACCGCCGGATGTTCACTAGTTTATTATGTTAGTGGGATTTATTTCAATTATTTGTTAGTTGTTAGGCTTAAGCTAAATTTTCTGCGTATTATGCTTGCCATTAAGCAATACCTAGCAAGTCAATAAAATCGAGTTATTATCATTCTGTGTTTTTTTTTCATCCAATTTATTATAGCAACGATATGCTATTGGCTGTCGCGGGCCGGATGGATGACACTGGCGGGCCGGATTTGGCCCGCGGGCCGTAGTTTGGAGACCCCTGGTCTAGCGTAATCCTGCAATAAGATAGGAATCGATCTGTTGACCAATCTAGATAGTTTTTCTTTAAGGGTTTGCATCCATTCGTCCAGTTGATTGCAGTATATTTCTGTTGTAAATTCATGAGCCAAGTTTAGTAAAATCATAATAGATCACGCCTACGCTAACAAACACTCATCATTAGCCTTTTTTCATAAATATTATGGTGTGTGGTTTGGTGATTCATTTGAGTCCCATCACTTTGCTGAATGTCTGCGAATGCTTTTATCTCACCAAAACAATCCTCCAACAAAAACTAGAAAGGTTCATAAAAAAATTCTATCTTACCTTTCCAGTTCCCAGGAATATTAAGAGTGAGATATCCAAAGGGGCGGGATGTAGACAATTAATTCCAATATCTAATTACAATACTTTTATTAGGCATATTATAATGACGAGATGACACAAAAAAATTACTGGACATACAGACAGAGAAACCGCATCTTAGCGCTGTTAAATACCAACAAGGAAGTCCCCAAGTTCAGAGCGCGAAAAAAGTTCTTAAACAGAAGTACGGTTGGTTACAGTTAAGAGAGGAAAAGTGTTCACGTGACAAACAAATCAAAAGTTCTAGTTCGACATCATTTTCGACAAATGCCATATTGGATCCCTATCTCATCAACCTGTGGTGATTCGATTAAAAATGAATCATATTTGCGATGATAAAACAACATCAAACAAGCTTCCAAACGCTTTTGTTTCATGTGGAACACATTTATCTGACTTTTTCATTTTACCGGTTTGAGTTAAATGAGTTAATATTGTTTGTTTCCTAACACCAAACTTTCACGAGAATCTATAGTCACTCTGAGAAAGGTCAAACTCAATGGTGACCTTGAGTTCGTCATTATTGACTTTTGATTCTGATCGACCGCGTGGCTCATTTGTGAGTTCAAAGTTACCTGTACGAAATTTGATTAACTGATTTGATACTGTCTGCTGCTCACAAGAACCAAATACACTATTAATACGGTCTGCAATGCTGTATTCCACTTAAGAACTCATACTTCATAATAGTGTTAATTTTATACTCCTCAATTTTCATCAAAATTAAATCAGAAAATTTTGTTTTTAATATTATTTGTGATTTATGTGTGTAATTGTAGAGATGTTTAACTGTCCAACAAACAAATTACAGAACCGTAAAATATTAAGTCAATGGCAAATAATAAGCTGCTAAATTTGGCAATATTATTAGCTACAAATTTCATCCTTGCCAACTCAATACATTCATTTATCTAGCGTTAATACAAATTTTAAAAAAGTTTCATTTAATTAAACACGTGTTAAAACAAGAAATAAATGAAGTCATATTTAGGAAAACCTTTATGCGTTTTAAATATTTTTAAATTCTGTTCATTTCCATTTATTTTTTTCAGTTATATAATTTTTTTTTAATTAAAAAAATGTTCTTATTTCTTAACGGAAAAATAAATAAAAATAAGATTTCATTTTTATATTACCATTTTCATGTAGAATTGCAAATAAAAAAAACACAAAAGACAGATTACTCTGAAAATACACTTAAAGCATTTTAAAGGGAAGAGCTTCATAGCACTTTTAAAACTTGACAAAGTGAGCCTCTTGCTCTCAGACGAGATAATAAATAATGAACGGAATACTTAAAAGACCATTTATTATAAAAGAATCTTTTGCAAAAATAAAAACTGAGTCACTGTTTTATTATTATTAGTTTTTGCACTTGATATTGCATTTTTATGATTTTATTCGATTTTCTGAATTTTATTCTTAATGTTTAAATAAAATTTCAAATATACATTAAAATAATGTTTTTACTGTAAACATATATAAATTTTGTGAATATTGAAATACTGTTTAATGAGTAAAATGGTGGCTATTTTATGGTGGTTAAATTTAGTTTTTCCAACTAGATTTTTTTCTGATGTGGTTCTAATCACATTAGAAAAATCTTATCTTTTCAATCTTAGTATTCACCTTAAGAAATATTTTCAATTGTTGATATATCATTGTTGTAGTCATCTTTGTAATGTCAGTCATTATAGCATCAACTCTGTCTTCTATGAAAAAAATAATCGGTTTGTCTAAAAAGACCTTTTTGTAACTGGGGGCCTGAATGGCCGAGTGGCTAGAGCTCTGGCGCTCGGTATCACATGTTTCGGGTTCGAGTAGCGGCGGTGGTTCGGAACCCACTTTAAATTGTAGATCCCGGTCTAACATGCTCGTAGAGCGTTGCGGGGGTAGTGTTAATCCGTGTTCGTAGCTTATCTTCAAGCTACACGCACCTCCTGGGAGGGTGCTAAGTGAGTAACGTCGGCGTAGCGTTTGACTTAAGGCATCAAAGACAATTGTCTAAGTGTTTGCCACCTGTCTTATAATAAAAAAAATTTTTGTAACTGGTATAAATTATATTAGAATGAAAACAAGAAAACACCCACGCACGCCATCCGGCTATCAAATATTTTGACGTGCGTTGTAACCGTACTTCCCGTCCTACTGACTGGCAAAAGTACCTCCTTGTGGCTTTCAGAAGAAATGAGTCAATGGACTTCGAGACTCTCACGGAGAGGAAGTACAGTGCAGCCTCGTGCTTCTGCTGAGAAACGTTTAGTTTACAATCTCTCATCCTCAGAGGAAATATATTTTGTGCATCCCGGTGCATTAGTTGGTCTACAGACTCTTACTCAGAGGGGAAGTCTATTTTGCGTACTCTCACATAGTCGAGATTTGGGTTTCCGCTTAGAAGTGAAGTCCTTCCATGTATCTATGTTTATCTGTCTTTAAATGTCTTAAAATTGTATGTCTGTGGGGAAGTCACTGTTGTTTTATTATTATTAGTTTTTGCACTTGATATTGCATTTTTATGGTTTTCTTCGATAATCTGATTTTATATTTTTAATGTTTAAATAAAAATTTCAAATACACATTAAAATAATATTTTTAGTGTAAAAGCATATAAATTTTGTGAGTATTGAAATACTGTTTAAAATGTAAAATGGTGGTTATGCGGGGCTGTTACTCATAAATGTCTTTCAGAAAGCAATTGTCACTAATCTGTGTGCTATTTTGGGGTATACATAATAAAATACGAGGTGCAAAAGTGTTAAGAAAAAGGCTGTCCGCAAGCGACTGTTTTGTGATTATTTGTAAAAAGTCAACTAAATAGCTAATACAGTGTAACCTGTCTGATATCAGTTTTCTGTCTTTTCTATCAGACGACACTTTGCATACAATTATCCCTAAAAGTACTTGCCTAAGCCACTGACCTCCCATAATCCGTCGGTGGACTGTTCGTGGTCTCCATAATGCCCACAGATGTTCCACCGTCCTCTTTCCAAGGAGGTAATTGGGGCTACATAGCATCATGTGCCGGTGTGAAGTGTGGTTTAAAGAAAAGAAAATTCCAAACAAAAATGTACTAAAAACTGGAAAACATAAATTGATGGAAATTTATTACAATAAAATATTTTTTAGTTTTCAAATTAAAGGAATTCCTTTCAATAAACTGCAAGTAGTACTTTTTTTTAGTATATTTTAATTGTTTACATGGAACTCAATGTTGTGCCAACTAAAACACTTTTAATGTATAAAACTTCGTATTTAATTAATTTTCATGAAACTTTTATCCTTTCTATGAACATTGCTTTAGTTGTGTCTTGATTTCAAAAGCACTGAATAATTTAAGATTTATATGATACAATTTTTTAAAAAAATCAGTGCCTTTACCAAAAATGTTCCAAACCATAATACTTTTGTTATAAATATACGGTAAAATTTTAATGATATTTAAAACAAAACTAGCAGTACAAAAAAAAAACTTCATAAGTAGTATAATTTAATCATTGAACCACTTTATTAAAGATATCTGTATCATTAGCTTTGATATGTTTATTTCAATAGAAAAATTATAAAACAAAATATTTTAAAGACGATATTTAAACAAAGTCTTTTGTTAATATATTAAATATAGATGCGAATTTTTTATACAATGCTTCAATTAACTTTAGATAGGATTGCCAAGAATCTTTACTTGTTTTCATGCTTTTAATTCCACTTTATTATTTGTGGTAAATATATAATAAAATTTCTTATTCGCAAGGTAGAAGAATGATTATGCAAACATCCATTAACGAATCCAACCCGGCTCTTTTCCCAGAATAAACAGAATACATTCTTCTTGTGTTGTTTCGTATTCTTATGCTTTTAGTGTCTCATCTGAGTTCTTTTTCTTTTACTTCCATAATAACTTCCGAGGGTTTATTTTGTTTGAAGGACGTTTTGTACTCACCCTTTCGATGGCTTGTATGAAGGATAAATGAAATTTGTTTTTCAGACTTCTTGATTCACATTCCTAAAAGTCACAAGATTAGATTTTCTAGATTCACAAGTGCATTAAAAGAAGGACTTTTTCAATGGAATCGAATGTGTTACTTTGCAATCGACATATGCGAGACGCACTTTCTCCAAGAAAGGTTTTAAAAGATTTGTTAGTAAATATCTTTTGTGCACCTTTAGAGTTATATATTTTTTTTTCTAAATTCAAATATTAGTGGTAGAGAAAGAAATTAGCGTAAGATTATTTAACCCAAATGTATACTTTTAATTCATTTTCTGTATGCAATAATAGTTATCATTACAACTATTTAAAATTTAAATTAATTAAATTATTAAAAAAATAAGATATGACACATTGTCGTCAAAAAACGAGGGCACATTGGCGACTTAAAGTAACTTTCTACTGAATATTAAAATCACAGGTTGTAAAATGCCATCAATTAGAGAATTGAATAGGCATTGATCTTTTTTACAACAGGCTTCAGGTTTGAATCCTGGCGGTGGCATGGATGCTTGTTAGTAGTTCGAAATCCATGTTAAACTGTACTATGTCTCTCTACAGTTTAACCTCTGTAATTAGCCTAAAGTGTGCAAAAAAATGATCGTAGGTTGAAAACTAAACCGAACCAATCAAGAGCTTACAGTTAATCATTTGAAAGACAATAATTTACCTTTTGATTACTTATCCTTATATGAACAGAGCCTGAATAGCCGAGTGGCTAGCACTCTGGCGCTGGGTACCACAGGTTTCTAGTTCGAGTCCCGTCGGTGCCGTGGATGTTTGTAGTGGTTCGAATCCACTTTAAACCGTAGGTCCCGGTCTAATAGGATCGTGGAGCGTTGCGGGGGCATTGTTACTCCGCGTCCGTGGCTTATCTTCAAGTTATACGCGCCCCCTGGTTAATGCAAAGTGAGTAACGCCTGTACAGCGCTTGCCTTAAGGCATCCAAGACCAAGCTGTCTAAGTGTTTGCCAGCTGCATTGGAAAGAAAAAAAATTTAAGCTTATATAAAAAGATATTTCCCTAATGAAGATAGATTTAGGACATCTTTATATTTTTATCACATCGGGTAAAACTAATTTTTTTAAGAATCTCTCAGCTAAAATGACAGCTGTAGTTTTGAAGTAACTACTTCAATTTTAATCAGATGTGAAATATAGTTGTAGTAATCCTTGCTTGATAATGTGTAATGAATCGTGTTTGATTAGAATGTTGGAATGAAATATTAACCACTCTTAGCGATGACAGAAAACTGCCCAGTCCATTTAAAAAGGTGATGGGTTATTTTTTCATGAATCTGACGACGAGCATTGTTTAAATTATAATCTTTTTTTTCTAATGCAGCTGGCAAATAGACCATGATCTTTTATGCCATAAGGGCTAACTGATGTTACTTCACTTTGCACTACTGAGGAGGTTATTTGAAGATTCACGGACGCGGAGTAACTGCAACGACGACCACCTACTTAAGTGGATTCCGAACCACTACAAACACCCATGCCAACGCCGGGATTTGAACCCGATACCTGTGGTAACGAGCGCTAGCCACTCGGCCATCAGGTCCCTAAATTATAATCTTAACTGACTGATATTTGCAGTACAGTTGCCGAGAAATACACATCAGTATTAACTTGGCTTGTATCGAAATAAAAAAAAAACTAGAAATATCTTTACCTATCTGTAAGATCTACAAAGAAATCAAAAAATAGTACTAGGTTGCCAAAAAAGTAGTTGAAACATTGTTTTCGTGCAATAAATTTCACATTTTTAAACTGCAATTTTTATATGGAATTAATCTGCGAATAGTGTATTTGCTTGTGTCATATAATTCATTCAGAATTTTAAAAATGCGTTTTTTAAAGTAAATTGAGTTGTTATTTACTAAAAAATTGTGTAAACAAAAAGATTGTATTCGAACAAAAAGAAATATTGTTGCAACTATTTTTGTAGGATGTCTATAGCTTATATTATTTTTATGATTAATTATATCTTAGTAGATATTATGATGTATCATAAGTTGAAGTAATAAAAATTGGTCTTTATCAGCTACTTAAATATCAATATTTTACAAAACTTCTAATAATTGTTGTACAATAAAACAACCTTTTTATAAGAAAAGATTTTAATTTTTATCTTAATCAAACATTATATCTAATTTATAGTCCTAGCAGAATACCAGTTTAAAAAATATGAAATTAAAATCACAAAAAAATTTGAATGTAATAATTATAAATTTAAAATTATTTTTTAATGTTTTAAATATAAATATTAATAACTAAATTTAAAAAAATTTTACTATAAATAAATGATATTATAACTAATAATGAATCTTAACAGAAAATTCACTAAAAATTAAAAAAAAAATGAAAAAAAAAAAATAAACTACAAAACAAATTGAAGTTATATATTCTATATTTTTTTCGATATTTTTATAACGTAAATACTTTTACTTTTTAACTTTTAATTTCACGTCGTTTATTTAAATGGTAAATATTTAAATGTAGCCACGTTTTCAATTATATTGAATGATTTTAAAGATGTACGTTTTACAAATTATATTTTAAAAATATTTATAATATTATGAACGTTTTTGTTTGGTAATTAAAATGTCTGCGAATTATATATATAAAAATTAACTATTCCATTCAATTTGCATAAAAAAAAATTTTTATCCAAAAAAACATACTTAAATATTATAAAATATATGTGCAATTAAAGGAACTCATAACTGCATAGTAGGAAAAAAAATATATTGGCGCATTAATTACGTTGTATGGAATGAAAATCAATAAATAAAACATAAATATTAACCTCCAAGGCTTCGAAAGTAAGAATTAGTGGCGGTTTGAGAGAGAAATAAAACTTAGCTCTCTAAGTAAAATCATTTTTTGTTCTTTTGGAACAAAAAACGAAATAGTTAGGGTTAGAAGAATTCCTCTGCGAATAGAGAATTCTTTTTTTTCTCCTTCTGTATGTCTGGTTTGTTTTAAAAATAAATTTAATTGAATATTTTATTCGCTGCCAAAATAGACATTTTTTTAAATGTATTTGGGTACTTACGTATTAACGGTACCTTGGCGACAGACTTGGCGGTTTTTAAGTGTCGCCAATCTTTATTATTTGAATAAAAATATTTTGAAAGCGTTTTGATTTTTAAATGAAGTGTTTCATATATATATTTTATTATTTGGAACAAAAATTTAAGTGTAGATTGGCGCCAAATCTGTAGCTGTGGTTGGCGCGTGTGCTTTTATTGGCGCAACTGTCGCCAAGGTACCGTTAATACGTAAGTACCTGCATTTGCTTAAAAGTTCCATTATATTAATTACTATTTAATATTTTTTACAGAACTTTCATTACTGCTAAAATGATGCCAATATGTTTATGTTGAACTAGGTGTGCTTGAACTAGGCGTTTGATTTTTAATTTTGTTCGGCCTCCATCTTTGGACGATGAATATATGTAAACGAAAGAATTTATTTCAATCCATGGAAAAAAATCGTCGGCTTTGAAAAAAAGTGAACTCATTTTGAGAGAAATAAAAGTATATTTTAATGAAGCTTACCATTATAAATATTGAAAGAAATTTTCCATATCTAATTCAAAATAATATTTACTCATTTAAACCATTTCAAAATAATTATTACTCATTCATTCAAAGCAAATATAGGTGACCTTTCTCAAGTAAACACATATAGCTCATACATAACATATATTTAACACATAAACATTTTGCATTTTTAAATAAAATAAAAATGTATGTGATACTGTTTTTATGTTAAAAATTTAACTACCTAGTTTCTGTTGAAGTATTTTGACAAATAATTCATTCTCTTTAAAAATTTTTGATATCTTAAATTTTAAATGTGATCAAAAAATTAAAGTCTCAATATAAAACTCATCATATAATTAAGAAAATGTTGAATAATATACATGCATAATACTTCACAGATATATCTTTAGATCCATAGCTTAATAACACTATTTTCTAAGCATAAATCTTATGGTATAAAAGGAAAACAGTTGTCTAATAAAAATGGAGAATTATCCAAGGCATTTCAGTTAACTTCGAAATATATTATTTTTAAATATAAAATATCCGAAAATTCCAATGCAATTTCAGAACTAAAAACAATCGTCTGAATATATGCATATAAATTGACTTTCTTCTTGCAAAATCTTTAGCGATTCAGCTCTGATGGTCGAACTGTTTTATAATATTTCTAAATTTCTTAAGAAAAAGTTAACAAAAATAAAAGTTACTATATTCACATGAATTTAAAGCAAGGCGCTACTTTTATGAAATCAAATATTTCAGGCTTGATTATGAATGAAAATATTGCTTCTGCAGCTTTTCTCGGTTCTTTCCAATAAGAAGATGTAAATAAATTTCATAAATTTATCCCACAAATGCAAAAATAAGGAGTTAAAATCTCTTTTATACAGATTTCAAAAGGTATTAAAATTTTCCGTGGCCTATATTATATAGGGCAATATACTCCTTCAATCAAAATCAAGCCAAAATTGTCACTTAATTTTTTTATGGAAATGTTTTTGAAGTTTAAATTATCGTAGTGTGCAAGTTTGGGCAACCAGGAGCTGTAACTGGGTGTGGTTGGGATTACTTGAGGCACAGGTTGGAGAACTCACAACTTTATTGACACAGGCACAAACAGTACACACATAAATTAGAGACACACTTATATTTAATACATTTCAAGACAGATAAATATAGATTGGGTGGAAGGACACTTCTAAGCGGAAAACCCAAAAACTCGACTAAGCGCAGGGTGCGTGAAATATACTTCTTCTCAATGAGAGTCTGTAGGCCAAAATGCACACCAGGATGCAAAAATATTTTTCCTCTCAGGTGAGACTGTAAACTAAAAAGTTTCTCAATAGAAGCAATATTTGGGCTGTACGTACTCCGTGAGAGTCTCGAAGTCCAATTAACCATTTCTTCTAAATCCACAAGGAGGCACTCTTTTGCCAGTGAGTAGGAGGAAGTACGGTTACAGCGCATGTCAAAAAATATTTGATAGTAGGGATTGCTTGCACGGTGTTTTCCTTTTTTTTCATCATTCTAATATAATTTATACCGGCTACAAAAAGTTTTTTTTTATTATAATGCACCTGGCAAACACTTTAGGGATAAATGTCTCTTTGTTGTTTTAAGTCAAGTTTTCCCTGCACCGGCGTTACTCATAACGCAACGCTCTTCGAGCATATTAGACCGATCTACAATTTAAAAGTGGGTTCCGAACCATTGGGGAGATACATCCATGGCACCGCCTCTACTTGAACCCGAAACATGTGGGTACCGAGCGCCAGAGAGCTAGACACTCGGCCATTCAGGCCCTTTAGTTACAAAAAGGGTTTTTAGATGAAACCGATTATTTCATAGAAGACAGAGTTGATGCTATAATGGCTGACATTAAAGACGACATAACAATGATATATCAACACCTGAAAATATTTTTAAGGTGAATACTAATTGTGATTAGAACCACATTAGAAAAAAATACTAGTTAAAAAACCAAATTTAACCAATTATAAAATAACCGCCATTTTACATTTTAAACAGTATTTCAGTATCTACAAAATTTATATGTGTTTTAGTAAAATATTATTTATTATATATTTGAAATTATTATTTAAAAATAAATTTAAGTAAATCTAGAATATCGAAGAAAACCATAAAAATGCAATAAAAGTGGAAAAAAAAATATAAAAACAGTGACTCAGTTTCCTTATTTCGTGAAAAATTCTTTTATATAATAAATGGTCTTTTTTTAAGTATTCCGTTCATTATTTATTATCTCGTCTGAGGAGCAAGAGGCTCACTTTGTCAAGTTTTAAAAAGAGTGCTGTAAAGTTCTTCCGTTTAAATGTTTTTGGTATTTATTTTCAGTAGAGTAATCTGTCTTTTGTGCTTCTCTTATTTGAAATTTTACATGGAAATGTTAATATAAACGAAATTTTATTTTATATTTATATATTTTTTTCTTAAAGTAAAAAGAAATTGTGCAAATCCTAAAAAATAAATGGAATTGAGTAGAATTTAAAAACTGTTTAAAAGTTTCCTTAAAAGTTAAGGAAAAGATTCCATTATTTTTGTTTTTACCCGTGGTTAATTAAATGTAACTTTTAATAGTTTTGGCTACCACTCAGATAAATGAATGTATTCAGTTGGCAAGAATGAAATTTGCAGTTAATAATATTGCCAAATTTTAACAGCTAATTATTCTCCATTGACTTAAATAATAATTACCAACCATCTAGGGGTATCATCAGAAAGTTTGTAGCAATACTACCAACACTCAAACACAATAAAAAAGGTCCACTAAACACTAGACAAAAATGATGTGATGTGCCAGTAGAACTAACAATTCTTCCTAACATGCTATGTTCCAGGCCCCTTCAGTCCAATATGAAAAGTCAAAACAACCCTTGATAAAGAAAAAAATAGGAGAACAAGAAATATATTTTAATAAATATATAAATAGGTTGATAAATAAATATATGTTTTCTGCTTCAGGCGCAAGAGCCCCATGGTGGCCACAGGCCAGCAAGCTGCCTTATTCCATACCAGATCCTCAGCTGTTATAAAAAAGTCGTCGTCTTTTACGCAGGTTGTGACCCATGATGTAGGTCATTGCAGTCATATGCGATATCGACATACTGTTTAAGGATGCTGAACCA
>BPLR01016893.1:0-40655 GCA_021605095.1 Caerostris extrusa
GTTACGTATTGCTGGGCGATAAAACTAATGTGCTTTTAACTAGTAATTGCTGGCTAAATATTTCCCCTACAATTTTTTCCCTTCCGTTAAAGCACTTATCCTGCCTCATCAGGACTGGCAGAGCAGAAAAAGCAGCCAAGAAAATCCTAGAAATAAAGCCCCCAATCTCACCCTTCAAGAAAATGCAATCGGCAGAAAATGTCGTCCTTTGCCGGATTTTTCTTCCACCCAAAGAGATTTCCTTGCGCAGCAAATCCGGCGTTTATAAAAATCAACGGTAATGCAATAAAAATCCGGCTTCAAATCGGAGGGGGAAACCTTATCTCAAATCTACCAGATTTTGAACCTGATATCCGGAATTCGATATAGTTTTAATTTTGATTTAAAAAGAAAATATTGTATTTTGTTCTTTCTTTTTGTATGAGAAATGTAAAAAGAAAGGTAAGTTTGATCATGGATTTTTGAGATTATGGGGATTTTTTATGATGTTATTTTTTTAAATCTATTGTTCTTGTTGAATACTTATCGATGTGTGGGATATAAAACGAGGCAGTTATTATAGCTGTACACAATTAAGAAACTTATTTATTTAAAATAAGATGTCAATCGAATAATATTTTTTTTTTTAAATTTGAACTGATTTATATAATTTATTCTATTTTTTAAAAATAAAATTTGGACTAAAATGGAACTGTTTTAAAATTTACAATGGACACAATCCAAATTAACTTTTTTGCCTTCATCAATTCATGTCAAATCAACTTCAGTGCCATTCAAGTCGATTTCAAGCCTGCATCAATTCATGTCAAGTCAACTTCAATTCTGAAAATAATGTGAGGTAGTTTCAAATACTCGTTTCATCTTATAACGATATTTATAACCAAAACCGTAACCGTAACCAGTCTCTCAAATAAAATTTAGACATGAATAGAACAGTTTTAAATTTACAACGTGGACAAAATTCAAATCAATTTCAAGTCTTCATCAATTCATGTCAAGTCAACTTCAATTCCTTCAAGTCAATTTCAAACCTAACTATCTAAAGTTGTTAAATTGTCAGTAATTATACCGATAAAACGGAATAAAATAGCAAAAATAAAATACAAGTAAATCACCAAGATACTTAGGCTTAATGGCCTTTGCATTTTAAAAATATATACAATTCTCAAAATCATTGAGAAAGCTATAATGTTCGAATTTGTGAAATACAAATAATTCAAAAAGTCTTGCCCTATCTCTTTAGGGCGATAAAAACCTTAATGTCCTCTTAACTAGTAATTGCTGGCTAAATATTTCTCCTACAATTTTTCCCTTCCGTTAAAGCACTTATCCCTATTCATCAGACTGGCAGAGCAGAAAAAGCAGCCAAGAAAATCCAAGAAATAAAGCCCCCTCAATTCCACCTCAAGAAAATGCAATCGGCAGAAAATACCGTACTCTGCCGGATTTTTCTTCCACCTAAAGAGATTTCTTTTGCGCAGCAAATCCGGCGTTTATAAAAATCAACGGTAATGCAATAAAAACCTGTTTCGAAACGGAGGGGAAATCCTTATCTCAAATCTACCAGACTTTGAACCTGATATCCGGAATTCGATAGTTTTAATTTTGATTTAAAAGAGAAAATATTGTATTTTGTTCGTTTCTTTTTGTATGGAAAAATAAGTTTGATAATGGACTTTTCAGATTATGGGGTTTGCTTTATGATGTCTTTTTTTTAAATCTATTGTTCTTGGTAAACACCTATCGATGTGTATGATATATCGCGTGATGCATTTATAATATCCACACAATTATAAAATTTTTTCTTTAAGATAAAATGTGCAAATAATTTTATCTTAATATAAAATATATCAATCGAATGATATATTTTTAAAACATTTGAACTGGATTTGTATAATTTATTCTATTTTCTTTATGAAACACTTGTACTTTTTGTCATTTTCATGGATCATCATATATATATATATATATATATTATGTTGTAGTTCAACATCAATGGGCCTCTTGTTTTACTGATGCATACCTCAAGCTCCTCCAGTGGTAGATTTGGTGTTAGGTTTGCTGCTCTATGGTCATTTTTGCACACTTTAGGTTAATTAGACAGAGGCCTACAATTTAACATAGATTTCAAACCATTAACAAACATCATGTCCCCGCCAGGATTCGAACCTGTAGCCTGTGGTAACAAAAGGCCAGACAGCTGGCCAATTGGCCAACAGGCCACTCCACAGTGGTAGAGGACATTGTCTTCTGCAAGGGTTTTAGGTGTATCTGCCCCCAAATTTTCGTTACTTGTAAGAAGAATACCTGAAAACGCCACCAGATAGCCTGGATATTGATGGGAAACATTTTTTTACCTATCGTCCTCTAGTTCCTTAGCTTCTGAAACAGTGACTGCAACGGCCACAACAAAATGAATCGAATCTGTGCCATCCTGATGCAATTTGATATTAAGCAACACCACTTTTTCGATTAAAAATTGGTGTCGATGTTAATGTAGGATAGTTGTTCCTTTTTGGGAAAGCCTTCAAGGGTAACTAATTATAATTGTGTATTGACCAGACAGTCTAGACAGACAAACTATCGATACAAAACATCAATTCCAATCACTACAAGTTTACCAAAGAATTACATAAAAATTCAATGCTATTTCCGATAGTCCTTTTTAAAACATTAAAATTCAATTCATTTAATATTAGAAAGGAGGGGAATTTAAAAACACTACATTTCAAAAGGGGTAACTACATAATAATTGCTTATTGACCAGACAGTCCAGACAGAGAAACTATCGATGCAGAATGTCTGTTCCAATCACTACTGAACATACTAGTTTTACAAAAGAAGTGAATGAAGAGTACTACGACTCCAAAATTTGACACATTTCCTATTGATCTCTGTAAAATTATTAAAATTATAGTCATTTAATATCAGAAGCTAAGGGGAAGGAATGTGAGTGAGATTCTACTTTTTCAAGAATAATCAAATTGAAAATATCTCTTATATTATTTTTATTTATTATTATAAGTCAATATTACGTTTTTAAATCATTTATCTACCTTAAAAAAAACTTTACTGCTTAAAACTTAAAGTTACTATTTAATTTAATTTTAAAAGAAACTAATCATTTGAAAATGTTTGTTAGTTTATAGTCATATCAATGTATTGGAATATTTTTGACAAGCAACATACATTTACTGACGGCAATATTTTTAATAATATTTATCATTACTTTTTTCAGTGAAGAGACATTGTTTATAGAGAAGTTTAAAAATAATTCCAGACCTAAGGCAATCCTACGAAATAAAACAATACATTTTAGTTTGGGACTAAATCTTAAGCAAAATACATTTTATGTGATAATATCCGATATTCTCCTATCACCAGCAAAAAGAGCATCTTTTCTTCATATTTGTATGCTACAAGGAGGGGGAAGACAGTTCTTTACTACATACAAGTTCCTCCAATCGATAGCAGGTGAGGCAATCATCAATGGCTAGCGGTTATCGGCCCAATCGATTGACCGCAACCCTCCCACCACGCCTTCACTTCATTAAAGGGAGAGGAAAAGCAACGAAACGAAGGTAATAAAACAGGTGGGGTCCAGCAATTCTTTGTCTAAACGTTGAAGGGTTGAATTGGGTAAAGAAATATTTTTGGATAATAGAAGTTTAGCTACATTATTTTGTCTGGAAATACTTTTCTGGGCGATTCTTTTTATATGGACATCAATCTGCTTATTTTTTTGGCATGCAACATACGTATATTAATGCAAATTGTATTATATTTTTACACTGAGGGCCCATTTTACCATGAAATATAAAGTTCACTCGATCAATATTTTTTACTGAACCACAAAAACCTTCCACTTGGATGATAATAAGGACTTTCTACTTCTTTTTCTCATGTCTTCTCAATCTCAATGGACACATTTTTTTTTTTTCATATTGTCGTGCTAGTAGACGTGACGCATAGAGAAAATGGACGATAGCGGAGGCAAAAAGAAGATTTTCAAAGGGAAATGCCAAGGCCAAAAGAAAAAAAGGGAAGGCCAAAAAAAAAGAAATGAATTGATGAAGGGAAAGTGATCTGAAGAACCTAAAGATCACAAATTGGAAATTCAAAGTTCGAGACAGACGACTTTGGAGGATTTCAGTTTTGTTTCTTTGTCGAGATTCGAATTCCCTAGTTCCCTAATTCTACCATAATAAATTGGCTTACTTTATCATATAATATACATTTGAAGATGGCCAAACGGAAAAAATATTTCTGTCCATCATGCAGTTAGTAGTTTTTTTACATTATATAAAATATAATCTACTCTATTTATGACATACTGGAAAATCAGGCTATTTTTAACATAGCTGATTTCATGTTACAAAACTTGAACAACTTCTTATTGATAATGAAAATATGTTAGCTTTTCCCAAGGTTTTTATGTTAATTGTCACACATTTTAATTTTGGTAAAAAAAGTCTTTTAAAGCATCCACTAAGTAATAGGTTTGATTTGGTTTTGCTTTTTTGCTCTACGGTCATTTTGTGCACACCCAAATACTAGAAGTATCAATGCTAGATGTACATAAATAGTGTAAAATTCCTTCTCTTATTTGAAAGTAGCTATTGTTTTGCATGCAATCAATAGGAACCTTAGTCATCTTTAAACTAGCTCCCATTTCATTAAATGAGGCAACAATTTTATTTATTATTTATTCTCTGTTTCACCCATATTGTCACTTACAAGTTTTAAAATATACATTTTTATTGTTTAAAAATATTTTATTATAAAAAGAGAATTAAAATTTTATTTTTCCTAGAATTAGCTCTGGCCTAGCTCTAATTTGTATTACAATACTTTTTAGAGAATAAATAAACATTTTGGACTTTAAAAGTATACTAATATGAATTCATTTTTTCGGAATGACTTTGGGCTGATGTTGTTACTTTATGTATCCATCAGGAATTTTGGAAACCATGCACTAATCAGTCAGTATATAGAAGGATGCAGTCAGTTTATTGCTATGCTTGTTTTTAACTCTGGACTCTAAAAAGTATA
Organism: Caerostris extrusa; assembly: GCA_021605095.1. Lineage (NCBI taxonomy): Eukaryota > Metazoa > Arthropoda > Arachnida > Araneae > Araneidae > Caerostris > Caerostris extrusa. The sequence continues at coordinate 5,053 of BPLR01016893.1, forward strand.
CTAATTTGAATTCATTTTGTGTGAATAGGTTACGCAACTGACTGGGACTGATTTTGTAACTTTATATATTCATCAGGAATGTGGAAAGCTTCCAATAGTCAGTTATTCTATGGATGCATCTATAGTCAGAAATCGTTTATTAAAAAAAATTATATATAGGCTATATCACACGCCATCAGTGGAAATAAAATTCTTCAAAACTTTTGAAAAAAAAAAAAGGCTGGAATACACTACTAGAAGAAAATAAGCTTTTATAGTTAATGTAGATTTAAAAAAAAACGACTATCATCAATTTAAAATAAATATATAATAATTTTCCTTTATTTTGAATATTAAACATTAAAGAAAACTTCGAAAACAAAGTTCGTTTCAAATCAATAATCTTCAATAATATGTATCCAAGTGAATATGTTCAAAATTCATAATAGAACATGAAAAAAGAACAAAACAGTTTTATTGATTATCGATTACCTTTACTTTTCCTGCGTAACATCATGAAACGTCATTTTCCAATTGGTTTATACATTACGATACCTCGATATTATTTTACAATTCAAAACCAACTGTTCGTACGAAATAAAATTTTTCCTTTTCTGATCACATTTATCAAGTTTTTTTTTATTTTCCTTTTTTTTTCCTTTGTCAAATGGAATAAGAATGGTACATTCTTCTATTCTTTCTTTTTCATTTTTTTTTTTTTTTTTTACTTTCTTTCTTTTTTTTTTTTTGGAATTCCGTATTGAATGAATTGATAAGATAATTTCCTTGGTTTCTGTTCTCATGTTTTATGAATAGATCTACTGTATTTGGAGAATAAACTTTTTTTCTTTTAAAATGATTTTGCTCCGTTATTGCACTTTAAAAAAGACAAAATGAAAAAAAAAGGGGTTCAGATGGTGAATTTTTCATAGCAAATCTTGTGTGTTCTATTTCGGAAACCCACGGTTTTTCCAAATTGGATAAGAAAAAAAAAAATTGTTTTATCCGTTAGAGGAAGTTTGTTTTGAAAAAGAAACCTTAGATATTTTAAATTCAATATTTCTAGTTTTGTAATGCATTTTTAATTTGGAACATCTGAAAGTATATGTATAATATATATAAATTTTGATTAGTCAATATTCTGAGATGTCTTAGTGGTTTTATTTTCATGCAAACATGCAAAATATCTATATTTATCAAAATATCAATATATTTATTTATTAAAACTTAATGTCAATGCATCAGACAGGATTAAACATGTTTAAAAAAAAACGATTCACAAAAAGGATCTACCATGATCAAGATGAAAACCAGTTACCGTAATGAAATTTCTCATAGGAAAAAAAAACAATTATTAAAAAATGAATTTTTTTATTACAATTGCTATCAAAGGATTAAAAGACTTGCCTGGATCACGATTTTCGGTCTTTTATATTTTTCTTTGACTTGACGTAATATTTATATACCACAAATCGATTCGTGAGATAAATAGAAAGTTTCACAAAACTAATATTGATATATTTTGTATTATATATGAAATAATATAATAATATTATGAAATATTTGTATATTATATATTTTGTGGAATACGTGAAATAATATATTTATCAAAAATAAACGTTCACTGCATCAGACAGGATAACATATGTTTAAAAGAAAACAAAAAGGTACTCAAAAATATACTAAGATCAAGATGAAAACATCTTTTCAAAAATTCATATAGGATAGAAGCCAATTATTATAAACAAACGTATTTTTTTATTACAACTACTATCAAAGGATTATAAAAATTGCCTGCAGCAAGATTTTGCCTTTTACTATTCTTCTTTGACTTGGCCTATTATTCATAAATCACAAATAGATTCGTGAGATAAATAGAAATTTACAAAAAATTAAGAATATTTCGTGGAATACATCAAATAATAAATTGATTTTCAAAAATTATGGAAAAATTTCGATTAAAAATAAGCACTTTTTTTATAAAAATTACATGTAAAAGGTCATGTTGCTTTTGAATATGACGTTCATATTTGTAGAAATTCTGTCTTTTAAAATAATTGAACAAGTGGCTAGAAACTTGTTTTCAAAGCATATATAGTGTTTTTAAACAGAATCAATGGAATGACATTTTGTGATAACCATGCTTTTGATACCAGTAATCGACATCATTTATCTAAACAGTTTGGAAGACGTGCCATTGAGCGAGCCAGAATCAACCCAATGTAGCAAGATGATCAATGCGAGTCAACCTCTATTTTATAGAATGCGGACTGTATTTCCACGGACAGAAGACCAATATCAGTTTTTTGAGATTATGATCGAGGAAGTTCTACAACTACAAGTGCCGCAGATAGCTAATTGCAAGGAATGTCCGAAATTATACACCAACCCATCTGAGATCTGCAATAGCAGCAGACTCTAGTAGCAGCAGACTCTAGTAGCAGCAGCTAATTAATTAACCCTACACTAATTGCAGCAGACAAAAGTCTCGTATCTAAATCAACTATGCGCAGGCTTCACGAAGGATAGTTGTACGCAAGACGTTCAATTGCGGGTATCCTCCACACTTTATCACCAAATTATGAAGTTTATGATGTAATATTTATTATGGTAAAACATGAAATATGATATTTGAAAATAAAAAAAAATAAAAATATATAAATAAGCTTACTCTAATGTAATTTCTGCTGTTTGTTAAAGACCTTTCTGTCGTTAATTTTTTTAAGAGTTTCTTGACTTTTTATCAACCTCTACTATTTTTCTATATAAGTAATATAAAAGACGTAATATAACGACGTAATATAAGTAATATAATAGTTGTCATTGTTTCTGCATGACTGGCACTAATTGTATCATTATAAACAATTATTATAAAAAAAAATTTTAAGTCACACACAATATTGCAGAAAGTCCTTTATAAAAAATTTTCATTCATTTTTTTAAGTTTATCCGGCGCCATCTATTGGTAGATATATGCAACTTAAATCTAAAAAAAAAACTAAAATTAATTAATTAAAATTAATTACTGAATTAATATTTGAAAAAAACTGTATTACCATCAAGTGTCATCCACTACAAGTTCAAAAAAATTTATTTGAACTTGAGTGGATGAATAAAAAGTATTTTATTAACGATAGAAAATTTTAACAAGATATATATAGGAGAGTGTGAGCTAATAGAAGGAATTGAAAAAGATAAAAAAAATATAGCATTACAAAGCACTTTGAACACCATCAAGTGGAGATTTTGAAAAGTAATTGAGATTTATTATGCCTATATCCTCATTGACCCTGACGCTTTCAGTTATCATCGAACAAGTATAACGAGTTCAGTAATACAAAATGCTGTTCACCAGGCCCAGACCATTTTAGTCATTTTAATTTTTAATTAAAGTAATATTCCATGCATAATATCTATGTCTATCTTTCTATACGTGTATATATATACTACTATGTCTAAAAAAAGTAAGACTAATTTTCCAATTAAAAATCTCGGGGCTCATGAAATATCCATTTTTTTTTTTTTTTTTTTTTTTTTTCAGGTTGTTGGCACTATCCTTGACATCTGTGTGAAATTTGACATCAAAATATTCATTAGTGTATAACCTCAACCGACGAAGCTCACGTCCAAAAATTAGATATTTGTTTCGTGTAAACCGTCGTTTTACACTTAGAGACCTTGCTGCTGATGTTGGAATTTCAGAAGTGTAGGTCAATTTTTATTTTGGGCCTCAAACGCGCCAAATCTCGATTGGTACCGAAAACACTGAATGCGCCAGTTCACACTGCATTGATTCTTCGTGACTTTTTCAACCAAAAATGAAACCCATATCGTTCGACAACCACCGTGTTCCCACCGTGCGACTTCTGGCTATTCCCTAAACTCAAAAGACCACGGCAGGGGACACCGTTTAAAGTCGATTGAAGAGATTCAACGTGAACCACCGTGCGCTTTTGAAGGTCATTCCTGCCGATGACTTTTTATCATGCATTGAGGATTGAAAAAAAAAAAGGTGGCATAATTGCATTGTGTCCAGAGAAGATTACTTTGAAGGCGATGAAATAAATTTGGATGAATAAATAAAGAGTTTTTGAAAAAAAAAAATTGGTCTTACTCTTTGGGCACAGTAGTAAAATGATGGAATTTTAGCACTACATCAACCTTTGAATACCTCCAGATGTGAATTATGTAATTCCATTCCTATCTCATGACGCAACAAAAAAATGACATTCAAGCCTACAGATTTATTATGCATTCTCCTCATTGATACATGCCCTTACAATTAGCATCGAACTTAGAACCAAGTACAACTAATTCAGGAAGAAAAAAATGCTATCCACCATGCCCAGACCTTTTAGTCATGTTAATTTTATAGTTATATATATATATATATACGTTATATGTATAAATATGATATTTGCATTGAATATTATTTACAACTATAAAATAACATTTTTTTCCAATAAATGAAACTACGATTTTAATGTAATTAAACCACACTAACAATTCATTATAACAATGAAATACACGGTGCATGTGCTTTTTAAATTAAAATATTCTGAAATGTAATCTGTCTTAAAAATAAATTAATTAAATTTTCACAAAATTGATATAAAAGATAAATAAGTTTCAAGAATGTTTATGAGAAAAACATTTTTACTTAAATGAATATGAGAAGACAAGGCGGTTTTTTTTTTTTTTTTCAATTATTTACAATTCATTCCTTACAAATAAAAATATCTTAAACAACATGTTTTTCAATTTGAATTTAATTTATAATTGGAAATTTAATAAATTATATTTAAAGAACTTGATAATGTTGTGATATCTGTTCTTATAATATTATTTATATTATTATTTTTTGTTTCTGAGATTGAATTTATAATTGTTCTTAATTTAGTTTATTTTCTTATATACAATTGTTATAAAAAAAGTATTTTCATATGTATCCTTTACATATAAATTATAAATTATTATTAAAAAATAAAATAAATTAAATTAAAAAATAATACATTTTTATTTTATAAATTATAAAATAAAATAATAAAATTAGTGTGAATAAAATAAAAAATAAAGTAAAATAATAAAATAAATTGTAAAACATAATTAGATATTCCTACAATAATACATGAATTATAGCTGCCAAATCAATGAGTGCATTTTTCTGTGATTTCTATATCTACATTTTGTAGAAAAATTCATAGTACTTAAATTCAAAGACAAAAATTGGAATTTTGCCATTTTATTTGGTGGACAGCTAAAAATTATTAATTCTTTATAATTAAAAGAAATAAAATCTTAATCTTACTGTCACCTGTTGGCCATAATAATTTTATTTTAAGAATCTCGAATGGAAAACGACATCGCATTCTTTTGAATCTACCGCCATTTTGATACATTGCTTCTGGAGGCATTATTACTTGAGTCTGTTATGTTTTTTTTTTTTTTTTTTTTTTTTTGTAGTTGTTGTCGTTATTATTAAATGTCTTACACTTGCAATTACAATAGTTTATAAAATTTTTTTTAGATTTTGCCTTCTGAATTCCTATAGTTTAGTTTATAGTCGTTTATTATTATCATAATGATGTTTATTAATGATAATAATAAATGATCATCGCACTCTCTTATCGGATTAAGTCTTTCAGTGTAGGAATTACTTGTGAAGGTTGCCTTTGGGAAAATAGCACGTTGTACTTCACAGGTTACCTAGACAAAGGCAAAGGACAAAGGACATTGTGGAGTTTTTGAGAATGAACAGGCTGATTTGCTTGCAAGAAAGGACTCAAGATTGTTCCAATCAAGATGCTCAACATTACCATACTATTCTATAAAGCTGTATATCATTCTATTTAGTTAAGATTTTTCTCTTAATAAACAGTTGAAGATTTTTGCTTAACCTATAATTTAAGGTGAGTTAAATCTATTCAATTGAGAATAGGAATTTAGGTGGGTATTAGAATTATATACAGCATGTTTTTACTTTGTTTAGTGATTATAGGATTCCCAATTCGATGCGTTCGTCAACTATAACGTACCCCCTCTTGGTTTACATGAAATCAAACGCATGAGTGATTTTAATATTAAAACTTCATTATATGTTGATGATAAATGACGAATTATTCCGGACAAAAACACTCTGTCGAAATATCAGCAAGGTAAGATTTTATTTAGGAATACGTTAAAAAAGAAATCAGATTAAAATGCATTATCTTTTAATAAATCAATGCCAATATATTCCAGAAATTGCATTAAATTGATAGATAAAAATCTAAAAACTAATTATGATTGATTATTACGTAGATGCAATATCTTGAAACCATTTTAAGCAAATTTGTTTTAAGGTTACAATCATAATATCACAAGTAATATCTGAACGCAAAGTATAGTTTTAAATTTAAAAAAAAATGAATATAAATTGTACTAGTACAAAAGCATAATACAAATGATCAAAAGTTAAAAGTAAATAAAAAGATATTTTCTAAATAAAATATTTTAAAAACATCTTTTTTTTTCGGTATAAACTTATATTAAGAACAATTTAACATTAATTTGTGAAATATTTATTAGACTATACCATATTGTCTAATAAATCGTTACTTTACCATATTTGTAGATATTACAAATTATTTAGAAGTTTTTCATAAAAATTTAATATTGGTTTTCAATGCAATGCTAGTTAAACATTTTTTTAGTTTCAAAGTATAAAATCGTATGAAAAGTTTCTTCTTAAAAAAGTGAAAATCTGAAAAGGGAAAAATTCTTGTTGATAATAAAACTTATAAAAATGCAAATCATATTGATTCAGTTGTGAAAAAAAAAAAGATAGTAAGAAATGGTTAAAAACTTTAAGAAGAACTATAGAAAAACTGAAAACGATCGTCAACGCAGCTGTTATTCTGCCTGAAACAATATCGATTCTGTGAGTGGTTCGTAATCGATATCGCATCCTTGGCTTTTGCAAGTTCAGAAAACGATTCAATTCTGTTTCTAACCACACGGAAAAAAATACCTTTAGAGGAAATCACACAGAAGAAAAACTCCATCCAATTATTTTATTCTTCATTTCTTTTTTTTCTTTCCTTCAATTCCATTTGATCATATTTTTTATTTAGTTTTTACACAATAGAACATCCTGTACAGTAAGAACTATACGTTATGTATTATTTTTAATTTTTGAAAGGATTAAAAGTCCTTTTTCTGTGGTATTTTTTTTTAATTTTGTGGTCGATAGTTTATGTAATGGATTTGGAACTTTTCTTTTTGGAAAAAAAAAAAAGAAGAAAATAAGAATTGATTAGGATTGAATTTCCCCTGAATAATATTTTCTTTTCTTTTCTTAATTCGTATGGATTATTAAGTAGTCTAGCTTATTAAAAAAAAATCCTCATAATATTTAAAACTGGATTGTAATTTAAAAATAACTGGTATTTTTTAAATGTCATAAATTATAATACAGCAGAATTAAGTGTTGAAATTTAAATCAGTAATAAAAGAAAATTTTATGTGCAATAATAAAAGGGTAAATTTATCGATTAAGTATTTGTATGTCCTTAAAATTATTAGAAACGTTTAGATTGAATTAAAATTCTATAATTTATATTTTCTGAGATGAGTATCATTCAAAAATACAATTTTATTCATAATCATACTTCTATAGTAAACAAAGAATAATTTTATATATCAAACAAAAATATTTGTTCAAGGATTAAGTGATTTGTGTTATAAAGAATATAGTGACAATATAAAATATTATTTTAATTTGACATCATACATTGCTAATAAATAAAATATTTTACGAATTACATTACGTTAATTTTCAAATAATGTTAAATATAATAATAAGCTCTTAACTATGTCAATTAGAAATCAAGATGGATTAGAAATTAATCAAGAATAATTAGAAATCAAGTTAATTCATAGTCTGTGTATTCTTAGACTCTTTCAATAAATTTAAATAAATAAATAATAAAATATATAATGATAATATTAAATACTAATATAAATAAATAAATAAATAATAATGTAAATAAATAAAAAATTTTTAATTAATACATTTTTATATTAATATCGAGATTTAAAAATATAGAATTCGAATATCTAAGCTATAATTACTTGTTGAAACGTATTTGTTTTCAATCGATGCAAAGTTAATAAAGAGTTAAGTTAGATAAAGCAAAAATAATGAATCTTTTTTGAAATTTTAAATTGCTATAACAAATAACTAATTATAACTATTTTTCGCTTATTTAACTAACAAACATAATAAAAACACACGAAAAATTGGAATTATGAGAATCAAATATTAAAAGTTCAAGTTTTAAATATTGGACCTATGAGAATCAAACAAAAAAGTTCACATTTTAAGGAATGGACCAGTGAGAATTAAAATAATAAAAGTTCAAGTTTTAAGTATTGGACCCATGAGAATCAAATAAAAAAGTTCACAGTTTTAAGGAATGAACCAGTGAGTATCAAATAATAAAAGTTCAAGTTTTAAGAATTGGACCTATGAGAATCAAATAAAAAAATTCAAGTTTTAAGGATGGTTAAACAACAAATAATAAAAGTTCAAGTTTGAATAAAATTGAACAATATGAGAATCAAATTTTTTCAACTTTCTGCATAAAAAATATCATGGCAAAAAAAAAAATTGAATATTTAAGGATTTAAACAACAAAATTTAGAATATTTGAAATAAAAGAAATTTGTGAGTTATTTTATTTCAAATTGCTGCATAAAAAAAATATCATGCCAAATAATAAAAGTTGAATTTTATATTGGATCAATGACAATCAAATAAAAAAAGTTCAGTTATAAGAATTTCAAATTGCAGAATTTTAAAATAATAAAAGTTCATGTTTTAAGAATTGAATCAATGAGAATCAAATAATAAAAGTTCATGTTTTAAGAATTGGATCAATCAGAATCAAATAATAAAAGTTCATGTTTTAAGAATTGGATCAATCAGAATCAAATAATAAAAGTTCATGTTTTAAGAATTGGATCAATCAGAATCAAATAATAAAAGTTCATGTTTTAAGAATTGAATCAATCAGAATCAAATAATAAAAGTTCATGTTTTAAAATTGGATCAATCAGAATCAAATAATAAAAGTTCTTGTTTTAAGAATTGATCAATCAGAATCAAATAATAAAAGTTCATGTTTTAAGAATTGGATCAATGAGAATCAAATAAAAAAGTTCATGTTTTAAGAATTGGATCAATGAGAATCAAATAATAAAAGTTCATGTTTTAAGAATTGGATCAATCAAAATCAAATAATAAAAGTTCATGTTTTAAGAATTGGATCAATGAGAATCAAATAATAAAAGTTCATGTTTTAAGAATTGGATCAATCATAATCAAATAATAAAAGTTAATGTTTAAGAATTGGAGCGATTAGAATCAAATAATAAAAGTTTTAAGGATTGCACCAATGACAATCAAATTTTAAGTATGGGAAAATGAGAATCAAATAATATAAGTTCAAGTCTTAAGATGTCAAATAATAAAATTTTAGAATTTACTTTTGAATAAAATATGAACAATATCAGAATGTTTTCAATTTTCTGCATAAAAAATATCATGCCAAAAATAGGAAATTCAATCTTTATATTTTTATTTAGAATATTTGAAAGAAAAGAAATTTGTGCAGTTATTTTACTTCAAATTACTAGCTATTTTACAATTTCATGTAAACAACACACATTAAAAAACAACCAATAATTCAATATTGTTTACTAGATTTTATTTCAAATGGAAAATTCGCTGTTTATTTCTAAGACTAAGATATTTCTAACAACAACAGTAGAATAAAAATTTTCGGCTAGCTCATGAATAACAGGCTTACGAAGAAACAAGATATGTTTGTCAAGAAAAGTTCTCCATTTTATGTTCCTTTTTATACTAATGCTCTGGTACGAAAAACTTTATGGAAAAAAAAAAGAAAGAAATTCGTAACAACATAGAGAACGAATAGCATTTCTTTGGCATCGAAATTAATGTAAATGTGAGTAGAAAAGAAGAAACATTAAAAAAAAAAAAAAAAAAAAAGGATACTTACTGAAGAAAGATCTGAAGTGAAGTAAAATTAGATGTTCAGTTAAAATGGCAGCTGGAATATTCGGAACATCTGACACCAAGGTTCACTGTAATTGTGAACGAAATAAAATGTTAGAATTCGTAAAGGTTGTCATTGAATTAAGAATAGAATGTAAAGAAAAGTAATAGAACTTTCTTATTTTTGACAGCAAAATTTAGAATTAGAATATATTGCTTAAATTGTTTTGGAAGAAAAGTTAGAATTTTCTTGAAAAGAATTTTGATGTTTGCTCAAGCATATTATGGAACGTCTGTAAAATATTAATAGAAATCTTGAAATTTAAACTTTGTATTTCAATAATCATTTTCTAGTTTATTTAAGAGGTTTGAAGTTTTACATATTTTATTCAACCGAATAAATAACGACATTTTGGAAAATAATAAAATTTATCTTGATAAAAGCAAACTGAATTATTTATAAAGAGACCTCAATAAATAAAGGGATAATGAATAAATAAATAAAATAACCTGAAAATAATAAAATATAAAGTTATGAAAAAGTATTTTATACTCTTTTGTTTTGTGTTAGTATAGTCTGCAGATGAAATACGAACGTTAATGTGAAAGTATTATTTTATTGAGCTAATGTTGTTTTAATTTGTAAAAGATTTCAATCATTAACCACTTGTAAAAGCTGATGCCTTCGAAAATTTTCATAAGGATATTTTGCTGTTTTATAAAAAAAATACATTGATATTTTAAGAATAAAAAAATAATAATGTTCTTTTTTTAGTGCAAAAACATGCGTTTCATATATTGGAAAAAATAATAAATAAAGCTCATACATACATTAAATTGTTTTTTAATATGTAATTTAAATACATACTTTAAATTGTTTATTAACATTCAAATTTAATCTTACTTAAATTTCATAAGGGTATTTTGCTGTTTTTGAAGAAATAAATTTATATTATAAGAATAAAAAAATAATGTTCTCTTATTATTTCACTGCAAAATATATGCTTCATACATTCGAAAAAAATAATAAAAAAGCTCATACGTATTTAAAATTGTTTATTAATGTAATATAATTTAAATAAATATTTTAAACCGTTTCTTAATTTTCAAGTCCATTACTATCCACATACTATTGACAAAATGCTTCATTCTATGACGTCACACATATATATTACCAAAATAGTGTCATTTAATATAATTAGAAAACATGTTTCATTTTAGCAATAGCGGCATATGATTTCTTTTTCAACCTACTTTTAATTTAAATAGTGTTTTAATAAGATTTTTTTTTTTTTTTGTGAATGGCTTTACGTTGACATAATGTTTTTTTTTTTTTCTTTCTAATGCAGATGGCAAGCACAGACATGGACGTCTTGATGCCTTAAGGTAAGTGCTGCACAGACGTACTTTCATTTTGCATGACCCAGGGGGCGCGTGTAACTTGAAGACAAGCTACGGACGCGGAGTAACAATGCCCCGCAACGCTCTACGATCTTATTAAACCGGGATCTACTTTTTAAAGTGGATTCCGAACCACTACAAACAACCATGGCACCGCCGGACTCGAACCCGAAACCTGTGGTACCGAGCGCCAGAGAGCTAGCTACTCGGCCATTAGGCCCTAGTTGACATAATGTATTTTATATAATATTTACTTTCATTACATTTGTAATGTTTTATATCCTTCTTTTATGGTTATAACATTAATAACAAAATTTAAATACATATTTTAAATTATTTATTAACTTTCAAGTTCATTACTATCCACATACTATTCACAGAATGCTTCATTCTATGGCGTCACACATTTGTATTACCAAAATAGCGTCATTTAATATAATCAAAAAACAAATTTATTTTTAACAATAACGGCAAATGATTTCTTGTTGCAACCTATTTTGAATTTAAATAGTCTATTAGTAAGCATTAATTTTTTATGAATGGTTTTTAATAGACATAATGTATTTTATACTATATTTACTGTCTAATAAATATGTCAAAATATTTGTAATGTTTAATATATTTCCTTATAGTTTTAATATTTTTAATTTCCTACTGTTTAACATAAACCTAACTAAAGATTAAAATAATATAATAATTTTTGTTTTCAGACTTATTCTAAAATTTTGCCATTATTTTAATTTCTTAATTTTTTTTTGCTAAACATTCTTTATCTATAAACAGAAAAAAGCTAAATTTGTAAAATTATAAGAAAAATTTACTTTCTGTTCGTATATTGTAACTGTATATAGTTTTGTTTTAATATACAGCAATCCGCTTTTCAGCCTTTATTTTCATAATATAACGCGTTTGCCCTCTAGTTAAATTTCTCTTTTTATGAATTAGAAATAATAAAAGATTTATGATGGCAATGTAAACATAAAATATAAAATAATTTGGGTTGATAGAAATCTATATCATGTAGAATTCATATTTAATCAATACCGTTTTCTATGTTCAAAACATTTGAATTAACAAGGTTGCCCTGTAGCTAAATTTCTCCTTTAATGAATTTGAAATAATAAGGGATGTATGATAGCTATGTAATTTTTTTTATTAAAATATAAAAGATTTTGTTTGATAGAAATATATATGTCGTAGAATTCATATTTATTAAAACTGTTTTCCAAGTTAAAAAAATATTACATTTATATTACATGGTTTATAATGAGATATTTCATTTAAAACCAAAGTCCGTAACACACAAATTTCTATATGTTTAAGGATCCTTTTCCATGCATTCGTATTTTTTAATACTAGTGCAAAAATCACTCAAATATCTTAATTTGGTCACCTTTGCTTAGTACATTTGTCTACATAGCTTTGACCATGATTTAATTGCATATAGTACCATTTCTTCACTTCTGAAATAACTTTTTAAGCCATCTCATGATTGAAACTTATTTCTGTTTAGTTTATTTTTTTGAAAATATGCACAGAAAAATAATTACATGGTGCAGCGTCAGATTATTTGACATACACTTTTAAGGCTTTATAAGATGTACTTTCTCCTCGTTGAGGAATTTCGACATACTTTAGCAGTATGCAGAGGTTTCGAATATTGAGAAAAAATCAATATTTGAACATATTTTGACAAAAATATCTTTCAAAAATGGCTTTAGAATTTTTGAATGTAATATTTTGAATTCCTTTTAGCTCCTATTGCATCAAACAAGATTTACTCTTTTCCTCCATTTGTAGAAATACCCATTCAGACAATGACACCTTTTGGATGGGGCTTTCGAAGTTGAAGGAATAAAGTTTTGTCTATTTTGATCTCTCTGTACTTTAGATTTTTGACTTGTATTTGAGAGAAAAATCAAGGCTTCATCACTTGTCACAATTTTTCTCTGTCCCTGCGAAGAAGATTAGAGATTACGCAACTTTCTCACTTGTACAGCTTTAACACTTAGATCAAGGGTCGACAACGTGGCATCAGCGTAAGCCACGGTGCCCTTACTATATACACACATACTGATCCCAATAACCATATCACCTGCACAATATAATCACGAAAGCGCAGCTCAGAAAATAGCAATCTAGGTCTACATTGATGCACTTAGCACGTAGGAATATTCTCGCTACTGGCACATTTAGTAGCACGTTATAGTTCAATAGGGCAGCTTCATGTATTTTGAATATTGGTGACCCTATCAAGCAAGATAGTCACGTTTTTACTATGAAATAAGTATCCCAAAATTTTTTTTTTTTCTAAAACTACATAAAAATACTTATATAAATAGATGTATAACAAACTATATAAAAATATGCATAATGATAGTAAAAGATAAATAAATAATTTATTTTTTAATGATGATTGGAAAGGACAATTTTGTTTGATTTTATACAATTTTGTTCATTGTTAAGGATAATTTTATTTGACGAATTAATTGCTTATTAAGCAATAAAAATGGGGAGATCCCCAAGATAAGTAATATTGAAGCCCATTTCAAAACCATTCATTCAAATTTTGTTAAAGACTACACTCTGCGCTTTGAAATAAGAAGAAAAATATAAGTACCTTAAAATCAGCCTTTATATAATAACAAAAATAATTTTGCTAGATTTTGAAATGGTCTGAAAATGAAACAAGCTCATAGGCTAAAATCTCACATTTGTTAGTTAAAAAAGAGAGAAATGCCTTTAATAAAATACGTCATGTTAAATGTTTCAGACTCGTTATTTGAAGAGTTTAAAAATGAATAAAATAGTTTCGGCTACAAATATTTTAAAATTATCAGTCAGAATAGTTACCCAAATAATTGAAGTAATTTAAGTTTGTCTAGGAAGCCTTATTATTAATGATAAGATAAAAATGCATTTTCTTTTAGCTACAGTTGGATGAATCAACATACGTTAGCTTACATAGCTCTGTTAGCATTTTGCTCAAATATGGTGTTCGATGGTTTTTCTACAAAATAAATCCATAAAATAATTTCAGTAAAGAGGAAAATATATATTTTCTGCATTTAAAAAGTTTATAAAAAATAAAATTAAAAAACCGTCATTGTGAAAGTTAATATCCATTTACCCACATTGCGTACGATTGATGAATGATAAAAAATTTGTATTTATTGTTTTATGAAGGCAAGATTCTTCATTTCCAAATTTTGAATCATACCCTTGTCTTAAACTTCAACAGGAATCATATGAATTTTGCAACATAATTTCCTAATGTGACCAATGGTCTAATGGTCTTCAAAGTGACCTTCAATCACTCTATGACTTCTCCAAAGTTCTAAAAAAATCTTGATTACGACGAATTAAAGTTTTATCAAATTTTTAAATGCATGGTTTTGATTAAAATGAAAGCCACAAAAACTTATTGTTAACATAGTTAAGACACTAAAACAATATAAACAATAGTTTTAACATAGTTTTAAAACATAGCAACAATAGTTTCACTATATAACAACCTACAACTAAAAGGATAACATTTATATGTATAGTGATAGCTAACATCAAAAAGAGATCTCTAATATTTTATACCATTCAAAACATAAAATAAATCAAAAAATGTTCGAATAATAAGATAAAATTTTTATTCAATATTAAATTATATAATTTAAATGTGGCAACACCATTTGAAATGTTGCTTAAAAATCAAATAAACTAAGTACAGATTATCAGTTAAATGATGATGATTCCAAGTATTAAAACACTTAACCTCCAGATATTAATTGAAACATGTCACCTTACATTTCTGGAAAAATCTATGATAATTTAAACACGACTTCCACATCACAAGCTTAGAGAACTGTTTAGTTTAGTAATTGAAAGAGATATGACAGCGATTTAAAATTCTAAAAGTGTTCCGAATGTCAGGGAAATTCCTTTTATTGGTTTATTGATTCATTAAACTTGCAGCTAGGTTAAGTTTATTTTTCTCTTTACAAGTAATGATATATGTATATGTAAAGTGGATGTAATTAAGGTTAAATGATTTCAAAAGATAAATCTTAGTTTTCCGATTCTAATGTCTTTCTGGAATTTTATTTGTTGTTGTGGAATAAATGATTCGGTTAGAAAATTGGGTACTCAGTTGTTTCGTTAAAAGAGTGGTTCTTACGTTGCTAATTAGCAATTAAGAATTTAAAAGCACTAAACCGACATTTGGAATGAAGCCAAATAACAAATGGTAAAATGTGCTTTAAAAATGTTCACGAAACATTTTTGAATGTATATTTTTAATTCGACTCTTATCCCAGTCGTAAAAAATAAAGAAATGCCCAGTTGCAGTCATCGCTTTTAAAAGAGGTGACTTAATGGCCATTATTGCAATGTGTACAACAACTCGCAGCGATATTGCCTGGTGAGGTTTCATTACATGGGCAAGTACAGGGTGTTCCTCCCGGAAAGCAATATGTCTTCCCTCATTGCCCGTTGGTGGGTTGTTTAAAAAAAAAAAGACGTTTTCGACTAACATTTTTACATATGTTTATACTATTTAAAAAAAATGCCCGTTTCTCAGTGGCTAACGCGCGCCTCTGGTGAGCATTAGATGGATGTTCAATCCGCTGGCAGCTTTGTTGTAGACACAGTTTTGATGGCTATTATGATGTTCAGCATCTTCCCTTGTTAGTCGGAATTCCTAGTGATAATTTTCCTGGTTTATTCCCATGTGATACGCAAATTTGGGGTAGTTCCCCCTAAAAGTACAATACAGGTAAGTACAAAAAGTACAGTTCCCCCTAAAGTACAAAGTAAAAAAAGCAATGCATCTTTTTTTCAGTGACACGGAGCCAAGTTAGACTTCTACCTACGGCTGCTCCATCACAACATAAGCTGCCCCCTTTCCCTCCTTTCAGAAGACAATAGGGGTTCTTGGATTGGGTCTACGTGTTGCTGCCTACCACCAAGCGGATAAGAAAAAATAAATAAACAACCAAATATTTGTCAAATTCTGAAAATACCAAAAGTTTTATTCTTGTTTCAAACATTTTTCCAAATACAGGACCTTTCAGAGAGGTCATTTAGATCTGAAATGATAAATATGCAATAACAGATTCAGCGTTATCCATGTGTATTAAAGATGGTTTGATACAAAGGCATGCACAAGAATGAAATGCAGAAAAATACTTTTCTAAGGGATATCTTTTATTCGATTTATTAGTAAAAATCAAGAAACTATCCATGTAGTCAGTCTGATCAAAAGTACCCCATATTACAAAATCAAACTTAACATCTTCCATTTTTAAGTGGTTTATCTGACGGAAATCAAAACCAATCAATCAAATCTCTTTCCTGAAGAAAGTTCGATTTGTTAATCATTCGTCATTACAAATGAAAATGATAACAGCACGAATTAATTTGTCTATTTCTTTTGAATATAATGCTATTTGTTTCAAATTTGAATTTAAAGTCAAAGATTTTTTCAATTCCTTCTATTAGCTCACAATCTCCCTATATATATCTTGTTCAATTCTTAATTTCGTTAATAAAATACCTTTTTATTCATCCACTCAAGTTCAAATACATTTTTTTTAACTTGTAGTGGATGATACTTGATGTTAATGCAGTTTTTTCAAATATTAATTCAGTAATTAAATTTAATTAATTAATTTTTAGTTTTTTTCTTAGATTTAAGTTGAATATATCTGCCAATAGATGGGGCCAGATAAACTTAAAAAATGAATGAAAATTATTAATAAAGGACTTTCTGCAATATAGTGAAAAAAACAGTTGGAATTGACTTTTTAATTTTTTTTTTTATATTACTTTTTTTAATATAAGTATTAAACCTAATGAAAGATCATCCCAGCTATAAAAGCTGAAAAATCTGCTGTCTTTTAATATATTTATAGCCTGAGATTGCTTCACACACTTAATCAAGCTTGTTTCTTAACGAATTTTTTTAATAGGAAATCTTAACATGAAAAACTTTTCTCATTTAATCATTAAACCTATTTTATTTTATTCTTCAAATGACATTAACTGGTATTTAAAAATAAAGTGGGAATCTTTTTCAATTACCGTCAAACCGAAGTAATTTATTCAGATGTTTTTAAATCTTTTTCTCTTTTTATCTTTATTTTTAGAATTATTCTTTAAATCCGCCACAAATTAACACTTACACGCTTTTTTCAATGTTTATTTATTTCATTTGATGGAAATGATTTCGAAACTTTTTCTTTCGAGGAAATTGATTTTGATTATTTTCTTAAGAATAAATTCTCCACAGAAATAGTTTCTTGTGCAATAATTTTGATTTGTTTTCAGTAATAATTTTCTCAGTATTGTTAGGAGCCTTCTGAAATCAACCTGCACGCTTTTTTACGTTTCATAGTTGCTACTTTAACTTGCTACTTTTTTTGCTACTACTTTTGAAACTAATATTACTTTTTTTTTTACTATAATACTACTTTTAAAACTAATAGATAATGATTAAACTATGATTTAATTTTTTTTATCTTCCTTTATTCATGTATAATACTACAGCCAATGAAAGCCTAAATTCTTAATATGAGTTATGCCATGTTATTTACTAAAAATAAATTTACAGCTCAAACTGTATTAATATTTTATTGCATTTCTGTAATCATTAAATTAACCTGGCAAATTGGGTTTTATTATTATTTTATTGCCTTTGTGTAATCATTAAATTGACCTGGGAATTTTGAGTTTTTATTAATATTATATTGAGTTTCTATAATGGTTAAACTAACCTGGCAATTTGGAGAGTTTTATTAATATTTTTATTGCATTTATATAATCATTAAATTAACCTGAAAATTTGGAGTATTTAAAATTTATATATCCAGATCAAAATAAAATTATGTTTTTTTTTAAAGATTTTCAGACTTACTAAAGATTATGAATCAGAAATTTCTTCAGAATTATCTTGTAAAACGAGCCCTCCATCTTGTAAAGCATTTTTATCTAGATAAATATAAGCGTTACTACTTATAGAATAAGTTCCAATTTGATTAGAAATACTAGAAAGAAGTTATCTATAATGAAAAATCTTCTTTGTTAGATCTAGTTTTATTTTTCAGAATTTAGTATTATTTGTTCAGACTCTAATATTATTTATTTCAGAATCTAGTATTATATTTTCAGAATCTAGTATTATTATCCAGAATATTTTCTTTAGCAAATTTTATAAACTTTTCAGCTGCAATGGATTGAACTGGTTGTTTTTTGCTTTCAAATCTCTAATTCGTCATTTATTTGGGCTATTTGTAGATTTTAATTTTTAATTTGGTCAAAAATATTAAAGTAGGTTTTTATTGCTACAAAAATTTTTTTCTTTAAAATATACTTTAAAAATATGTTACATAAACCTTTTAAACTCCGGCCAAGAAAAAAAATTAAAACTCTTAAATTCTTAATAATAAATTTGGAGATGCCTAAATGTAATATTTAAAATTTTGATTCAAAAGGAAATTACAATTGAATTAATGTATAAAAACTGCATATTATATTTCGATGGTTTTTAGATGTTTTTTAATATTTTTAATTACAGAGCACATAATAAAAAATTATGTCTATGTGAAACATGTAACATTTACAGTTTGCATAATTTCCCTCAAAATAGAATGAATCGAATGTGATATAATATTAATCATACTAAAATAGAATATATCGTCCTTTTTGTATTCAATTTAAAATAAATAAATATACATATATATGTACTGAAAGAAAAAAAATGCTATTAACTACAAATTGAAGATTTAAAGATATGCAGGATGCAAAGTAAATAAATAGTAAATTAAAAGACCTTTCTGCCATTTTAATAAGTTAATAAATAAATTCATGAAATGACAGCAAGTTGATAAAATTTATTTATTATATTTATTTTTTATATTATATTTATTTATTACTGAATAAGATTGAAGCAATTAATCAATTCAATCAGGATCAAATTAGCAAAAAAAAAAAAATTCAAATAATTATTTCTACAATAAAAAGAACAACTTTAAAACTTTCTATGCCAGCATTATAAAAGAGATTTCTTGGTTGTAATCTACCATTAATTTAATTACATAATGATTACATGTTTAAATACATAGTGGTTTTACAAATGAAAGAAAATAATGAAGTTGACTTTATGCATTGTGCACAGAGAAAAAAAAAACCCACATGTGATTTCAATGCATATAATTAACAAGGCAAGATCTGTGGAATTTCAGATAGACATTCTATTAAATAATATACAAATGGTTTTTTAAAAATGGAATACAATTATAATTTAATTCCCACCAGTGGAACATTTACAATTTGTCAAAATTTCCCACATTATTAAATGAAGGAAATGCGAAATAATAGTCATTATACTAAAATAGAAAATTATTGTTAACTCGTATTCCGTAATTTAAAATAAATAAATATAAATAGATGTAACGCAAAAGAAAAAAAATTTTTGTTAAATACAAATTGAAAATTTAAACATAAATGCAAAATCAAAGTAAATAAATAGTAAGAATTAAAAAAACCTTTTCTAGCATTTTAATAAGAGAATGAATAAATTTTTGAAATAATAGTTGATACATTTATTTATTATATTTATTTTTAAAAATTATATTTATTTATAATTCTATAATATTACAGCGATTAATCAATCCAATCAGGATCAGAATCAGCAAAAAATAATTATTTAATTAATTATTTCTGCAATAAAAAGAACCACTTTAAAACTTTCTATGTCAGCATTTCAAAGGCTGGCAGCGTCCCTGTAACCAATTAGAAATCTCACTTTAAAAACCACCAAGCAGTTTATAAAAACTTTTATAATTCAGTTAATTAAGCTTAGCATTTAAAAGAACTTTGGCAATTTACTTATGAAGCAATTTATAAAACAGGTTTGTGATTCAGTTAGTTAAGCCTAGCATTTAAAAATACTAGAAGTAAATGCCTGTCAATCTTTAGAACTTTAAATATACTTCATGAAAAGGTTTTAAAGCACTTTGAATACGAATAAATGGTAATCACTCTTGGAGTGAAACTGAAAAATCATTGTCTTTTGATGAATGGATTTTAATGAACCCAAACTGCAGAAACTTGTAAGAGAAAGTTTGTGCGTTTATTAATGTGAGCGCACGAAAAGAGTAATTGATTGCTTGCAATCTTAAGGCAGAATGATAAATTAATGTGTCAAAATTCCAGCTTGGTTTTGTGCCTCTGACATGTGACACTGCTTTGTTTTTGTTTTGCACGGGAACACGATTAGTCAAAAGTGGCGGAATCTTTAAAGAGATTGCTTGGTTGTAATCTACCATTAATTTAATTACATAATAACTGCACACGATGCAGGTTTAATTACGTAGTGGTTTGTAAATGAAAGATAAATAATGAAGTTGGTTTTATGCATTGTGCACAGAGAAAGAAATCAAACACCATTTGAATTCGATGTATGTAATTAAAGACGCAAGATCTGTCGGAATTTCAGATAGACATTCTATTAAGTAATATGTAAATGGTTTCTTTATTAAAAACGGATATTTTAATGGAATACAATACTAATTTAATTCCCACCAGGGAACATTTACAGTTGTGGAAATTCCACACATAATTAAATGAATGAATACGAAATAATGTTAATCATGCTAAGAAAAATAGAATCTATTGCTAATTCAAATTTACGGAATACGAATTAACAATAGATTTTATGTAAGTACAATTATTTTAGTATTCATAACAATTTATTTAAAATAAATAAATATACATAGCTGTAAACCAAGAAAAAAATACTATTAAATACAAATTGAAAATTTAAAATATTTCCAGAATGCAAAGTAAATAAAAGCAAAAATTAAAAACATATTCTAGCATTTTAATCAGAGAACAAATAAATTTATGAAACAACAATAATAAGTTGATAAATTTATTTATTATATTTATTTAATAATATAATAATTAATCATTTGTTAATTTTTTTAAATCAGAGAGAAATAATCAATTCAATCAAAATCCAGAATTAGCAACAAAAGTAATTATTTAAATAATATTTATTTCTACAAAAAATAAAACAACTTTATATCGACATAACAAGCTTGGAAATTTCTGTAATCAATTAGAAATTTCACTTCATTAAAAAGAACTAAGCAGCTAATAAAAACTTTTGCAATTCAGTTAATTAAGCCTAACATTTAAAAGTATTAGAAGTAAATGTCTGTCAATCTCTAGAACTTTAAATATAGTTCAAAAGTTTTACAGCACTTTGAATTCAAACAAAGGGTAATCATTCATGGAGTGAAACTGAAAAAATCATTGTCTTTTGATGAATGGATTTTAATGAACCCAAACTGCAGAAACTTGTAAGAGGAAAAGTTTGTGCGTTTATTAAATGAGCGCACTAGAAAAAGAGTGATTGCTTTAATCTTAAGGCAGAATGATGAATTAATGTGTCAAAATACCAGGTTGGGTTTGGTGCCTGTGACATGTTTGACACAACTTTGTTTTGGTTTTTGCACCAAAAGAACATGATTAGTCAAAAGTGGCGGAATCTTTAAACAGATTGCTTGGTTGTAATCTACCATTAATTTAATTACATAGTGATTGCATGATAGTGCATGTTTAATGTAGTATTTTGTAAACGAAAGATAAATAATGAAGTTTATTTTATGCATTGTGCACAGAAGAAAAATGAAAATTACATGTGATTTTAAATGTATGTAATTATAAGGCAAGATTCTGTCGGAATTTCAGATAGACATTCTATTTCATAATATGTAAGGGCTGATTTAGCAGAAAAACGGATATTTTAATGGAATACAATTCTAATTTAAATCCCACCAGGGACCCATATTTACAATTTGTAAAAATTACACACATTAAATTAATGAAATGAGAAATAATGGTAATCTTACTAAAATAGAAACTATTGTTAATTCGTATTCAGTAATTTTTAAAATAAATAAATATACATAGAGAAATGCAAAGAAAACACTACTATTAAATGCAAATTGAAAATTTAAAGCTATACACAGCATGAAGTAAATAAATTTTGAATTAAAACCATTTCTGGCATTTTAATAGAGATGAAATAATCGTAAGTTGATAAATTTATTTTTAATATTATGTTTATTAATTATTCAGTAAGATTAGAGCAATTAATCAACAATCAGGAAATTAGCAAAAAATTAAATGTTTAAATATTTATTTAAACAGAAAATAAATCCTTTAAACTTTCTGTGTCCAACACTACCAAAAAACTTCAGAGTTTCTAATCAGCTTAAGAATTTCCCTTTACAAAACCACCAAGCACTTTATAAAAACTTTTTGCAATTCAGTTAATTAAGTCTAACATTTAAACTATTAGAAGTAAATGTCTAGTAATCTTTGGAACTTAAATATACTTCCTGAAAAGGTTTTACATCATTTTGAATACGAATAAATGGTAATCACTCATGGAGTGAGACTGAAAAATCATTGTCTTTTGATGAATGGATTTTAATGAACCCAAACTGCTGTAGAAACTTGTAAGGGAAAGTTTATTGCGTTTAGTAGTGACGCACGAGAAAAGAGTAATTGATTGCTTTGCAATCTTAAGGCAGAATGATGAATTAATGTGTCAAAATACCAGCTTGGGTTTGTGCATAATGACATGCTTGACTTCGCTTTGTTTTTTTAACTTTTGCACTTGAAACACGATTAGTCAAAAGTGGCGGAATCTTTAAAGAGATTGCTTGGTTGTAATCACCATTAATTTAATTACAGAATGTTTACATAGATAATACATGGGATGTATATTTATATACATAGTGGTTTGTAAATGAAAGATTAAATAATAGCGTTGATTTTATCATTGTGCACAGAGAAAAGAAAAAGAAAACCCACCATTTGATTTAAATGTATGTAATTAGTAAGGCAAGATTTGTCAAGAATTTCATATAGACATTCTATTAAATAATATGTAAATGATTTCTTTAAAAAAAAATGAAATTTTTTAATGGAATACAATTCTAATTTAATTCCCACCAGGGACCCATAAAAATATTTTGTGTTTTGAAAGATTCAATTCCTTAGTTATTCAGTCTTTTTCATTACCATAAAAAATGTATCAGCGTGTGATTCCGACAGATTTCGGTTTGATTGCTATATTGTTTGATAGCAGAAAAGTACTAGTTTTTCTTTTAAGAAAGTACTAGTTTAGTTTGGTTTTTCACTCTACAGTCATTTTGTACACACGAGGGCTATACAGACGGGGACCTACAGTTTAATGTAGATTCCGAACTTTTAACAAACATCCATGCTTCCATCCATCCATCTTAACAAACATCCAAAACCGCCAGGATTTTGAGACCTGAATCCTATGGTACAAAGGCCAGAGCGCTAGGGGAATTAGCCATCAGACTGCTAGAAAGTCCAGTCTGCTAGTCCACGACACCATTTTAAAAATTTTGTTTACACATTGCAGTGGTGTTTATCATCTTAAAGATGTTAAAAAGTACTTAGCAATTATGCAGACAACGTCATTGGATAAATTGGAAAATTAACACCAAATTCAAAAAAATTACTAATTTTCTGGTGTTTTTCTCTTTATAATAATTTACCTATAAAGTTGAATAAATATCATAGAATTTTTATCTATATTTTTGCAACGAAAATTAAAAATTTATTCATAGCATATATTTCTCCCATATTAATTTCTATAAACGCGATTTTAAAAAAAATGCATGATCCAAAATTGATAGTCTATATTAAAAAAAACCCTTATAAGCTAGTCGAAGAAAAAACTGATTTTTTCTTTCTATATTTTCCTTTTTTTTGTTTGCAGTTTTAGGATTCTCTTACGTGAAATTTCGTTTTCCTTCTAGTATTCCTATCATTCATTTTTCTATTTCGACTTTTCTCTTTGGAAACTTCGCATCAGAGTTTTGTATTATATTTTACAACATTCAATTGGATTTACGAATTGAATTATATAGCTACGTTACGTTATATGCCCACAATATTTTTCAATACTAAAAAGTAATTCATTTGTTTAATAAATTAATACGAGTATGAAATAGAACAAAAAATTATAACCTTCTATTAAATATACAAACGCGGCCCAGTGTTAATTCAATACAATAATACATATCATTCTAAGAAGATATTGTAATTAAATGAATATTGAATTTTTTCACATCGTCTTCTTAAATATTACATTGAAATAACAAAATTCACCACTTTAATTATATGTATCCAATAGAATAAATTAGGGTTATTGCCCTTTTTGAATTTTTCAATTTTATGATAAAATCAACCAATGTTATGTGAACAGTAACAAAAATTCATTTTGGTATAAATGCAAGATGAAGAGTTTCATTAACAATTCTCTACGCTTATTGAAAGTTGTAAAATTTAGATATGAATATTATTTGTTCCAAATTATGAAATACTCATATCCCAAAAAATAACAAAAGGTTTATTACACAGCTTACTTGATTTTTAATTTTAATTAGTTTTAGATATAACAGTCTCGCATTTAAGTGTCGTATAGAAATAATAATAAAAAAACTCAAAATAGGTAGCATGCTGTCGATGCTAGACGCTAACGTCTTGGAATATTCGAATATTCTTTTCTTTACCCAAGACGGGTAAAGAAAAGAAGAAATTGAATTCTAGGATTAAATTTTAGGAGCTAACTGCCTGGCATTTACGTGTCGCATCGAAAAAAAAAAGAACTCACAACAATTATGTGTCGATGGCAAAAACATGTTGTCGATACGAGACGCCTATATACTTACATCCTGGAATGTTCGTATAGCCCCAGACTAGTAAAGAAATGAAGGCATCGGAATTCCATGAGGAATTTTAATATATGCTTACATCTGCTTACTGAATATTATATGCTTACATCCTGGAATGTTCGAATAATTCTCATACTGGTAAAGAAATGAAGGCATTGAATTCCAAGAAGAGGAATTTTTAAAGGTAACTGTCTTGCATTTACATGTCGAATAGAAAAAAAAAATATTATATGCTTACATCCTGGATTGTTCAGAATAGCCCCCAGACTAGTAAAGAAAGGAAGGCATTGAATTCCAGGAGGAATTTTAAAGGTAACTCTTTTTGCATTTACATGTCGAAGAGAAAACGAGCTCACAGCATGTTGTCGATGAAAACTTTTTTTTATATATATTATATACTTCGTTTCTGCTGAAACATTATCTAAGCTGATGCCCAGTGGATTCGAAACTCATTTATTCAGTACACTAGATGCGTAGTGGTTCAAAATTTGGATATATTATCCCATTGTTACTCAATGTTGTATTGAGCCACCAGCCACTACCACTTTACATTAATAATATATTTAACAATAATATATATAATAATTTATGATCGGTTACAGCCTTGAGACAAAAGACAACGGTTGCCAGTTTTATTTTCAAATCTATGCGAAATCATAATAGTCACGATAGATATTTTCAACTCTGGGTGCAGCGCTGGAAAATCGGTAAAATGCCAAGCACTGTTGATTTATTACTACAACCCACGTATCAATCATATAACTTCAAATCGATACTTTGGATTTCATAGATTTTTTCCCTACCATCACATACGAAGAAGATTGCATTTCGGGAACAAAAAAATAAATAAGAAGCGCAATGTAGAATTTTTGCTTGGAATTTTCAAAGAAAAAGCAGATGAAGAGTCTAATATTTGTAAAGAAAATGCATGCAGCACATATTCAATGTATCTTTCCAAGTCATATGCCGGGAAGAAGGAATAACTTTGATAAATGTATTTTTATCAGATGCATTTAAATTCCTCAGAACCTGATGGGCAATGACATTCAGAAAGAAAAGATCTCCCAGGAAACCAAGTATATTCCAAATCGGTGTACTTCAGTTCAGTTATATATTTTTCTCTCCTGGAAATAAAAACGATTAAACTTCTCCCATGAGAAAAAAAAATTGAAAAAATATGTTTAATAAATAATTAAACAAAATTGATTCACAAGTTAAAAGACATTGGCATTGTATTTGCAGATTCTTATTACTTCATTCTACCATGTATAATACCGAGATCCATAAATACACTGAAATATCAATAGATTTAAATTTAAATATATATACATACATATAAGAAAATAATTATGCGAACAATGTTTAAAATCACACTATTGCAAGCCAGTACCATTTTCGGAAACCATTACAAAACAGCTTTAAAATCTTTTTAAACGATTCTCCTTTATGCAAGTAAAGGAATATTTCTTTCATTAAATTAATTCGATACCTCATGTCTTAATAATTCTCATATCCATTTCTTTCATCTTTAAGCTTAAAAATTGAAACTCAGATAGGGCCTTCATTTTATTTATTATTTAAAAAAAAAAAAGAAGGTGCACCTTATTCCACTTTCTAATCTCGCATCGCATAAGCTCATCACAAAAACGTAATTGGATTCTTCAGCTAATCACAATGCCTCCTACTTCTTATTTCTCTGGCGATCCAAGAAGGCAATTACCATCCAGAAGAAAATCCTCTCGAAAAATATTAACTGCTCCCTTTTGGAAAATAAAGGGCAGCCTAGGACAGAAAAACAAAAGGCCAGCCCTGAGAACTGGCCAAGGAGTCATCCGGTTGATCATTAAAAAAATCAATACCACCACAAATTGTTTGTAGATCATTAATCTCGACTCCTCAAGGATCCAAAACTGCTCGCTGCCCAATAATCAAGAGCATATTATCTGAGCTAACAGAGTCATTTATTCTGGAATGAAATTCCCGTATTTGGCGTCGTGTTTTTGCTGCTTTAATGTTACTTGGCACTTAGGGCCTGCCTTTTGGGCCATTAAGCGTGTTTTAACTATCCCATTTCCCACGGGGTAATGATTTGATGATGAATAAAAATCAGTGTAAGGATCCCCTTATAATATTACAAGATTATTTTTATAAAGTAAAATCGATATCTTATTTAAAAGTAAATAGATCAAGATATTTGGTATACGTTTGTACTTAATTTCCAAGAAGACTATAAAATAACAACTAATACACTAAGGTTTCAGTTTTTAGCTATCCTGATTGCATCTAATAGACGAAAGGACTCAATTTGAGGCCTGAAGGACCGAGTTTCTAGGCCGAGTCCGACTAAGGAAAACTACTGAACATCACAAATGTAATAGGAGCTGGCCTAGTAACTAGTGCTCTAGCAATTGGTGCCACAAGCATCTGGTTTTGACACCCGGCGGTGCCATGGATATTTGTAGCGGTTCAGAATCCACTTTAAGCCGTAGAGCCTTCAGCATTTGGCTCGTTAGTCGGACTACCTGGAGTTTCTCACTTACGATACGGTGGTCAGATGGCCAATTGGTAGTGCTCTGGATGTCGATACCACAGGCTTCAGGTACGAATCCTGGCGGTGGCATGGATGTTTGTTGGTGTTTCCGGTCTGTTTAGCCTAAAGTGTGCACAAGATGACTGTAGAGCGACAAACCAAACCTAACTGTCTAATTACCTTAAAGCGTTCACAAAATGACCGTAGAATAGAAACAAATCGTTATAAAGTGGCAACGTGAACTGCTGTAAGAATACAAAAATAAGCTTAGTATATAGGATGTATTTTATAGTTATCTTGGAAAATAAGTGCATACGTAACACTAAATATATTGATATATTTACTTTTTAAATAAAATATCGATTTTACTTTATAAAAGTAATCTGATGATATTATAAAGGGTCCTTACACTGATTTTTATTCATCATCAAATCATTGGGCTGTGGGAAATGAATTAGTTAAAAACACGCTTAATAGCCCAAAGGGGCAGGTCCCCTAAGTGCCAAATAACATCAAAGCGGCAAAAAACACGACGCCCAATACGGGAATTTCATTCCCGAATAAATGACTCTGTTAGCCATGATAATATGCTCTCGATTATTGGGCAGCGCATTTTGGGATCCTTGGAGGAGTCGAGATGGATGATCTACAAAACAATTTGTGGTGCTACTGATTTTTAATGATCAACCGGATGGATCTTTGCCCAGCTCCCAGGTTGGCCTTTTGTTTTTGTGCCGGGGTGCCCTTTTATTTCCAAAGGGAGCAGTTAAATTATTTTCTCGAGCATTTTCTTTTGGATTGTAATTGCCTTCTTGGATCGCCAGAGTAATAAGAAGTAGGAGGCATTGTGATTAGCTAAAGTATCCAATTACGTTTTGTGATGAGCTTATGCGATGCGAGATTACAAAGTTTGGAATAAAAGAACACCTTATTTTCTTTTTTAAAATAAATAATAATAAATAAATTATAGGTGCTTTCCAAGTTTCAATTTTTAAACTTAAAGATGAAAGAAATGGATATAAGAATTATTAAGATGTGAAATTTCAAATTATTTTAATGAAAGTAATATTTTGACTTGTTTAAAAATATTTAAAAGCTATTCAGTAATGGTTTCCAAAAATGATACTGGCTTGCGATATTGTGATTTTTAAAAATGGTTTACATAATTTTTTTCTGTCATATTTTTAAAATTCAATTAAATCGATATTTTAATGTGTTTATGCATCTCGGTTTTAGACATTGTAGAACTAAATAATAAGATTCTGCAAATACAATGCCAATGTCTTTCTAATTTAAGGATCTATTTTGTTTAATTATTGAACATATCGCAGCATTTTTCTCATGGGAAGAGTTTTGGTGTTTCATTTCCAGGAGAAAAGAAAGTATATTCATTAATAAGTACATATTAACAACCCATCCCTAAAATTTGACAGTAGTCAAGCAGTATTGTGGGTATTTATATTACATACAATTACTTTTTTTTTACAAATGATAACAACTTGTCATTCAATTCTGATAGCAGAGAGTCAGTGTTATGGATGATGAACACTTCAGGAAATTAGTGATTTTCTGTGCGACCTTCACAGGTCGAAACAATTACAAATGAAATATGGATTACACCATGACTTGTTGCATCGTGATTGGTGATGGACCATGAGATGAGAAACGTCTACTCAATGAGAAGTGAAGGAAGCAGACCCGCCTCTTGACGGATAAAGGGTGTTTTTAAGGGTGTGGATCTCATAAAGGGGTTTTTTGGAGAAGAAAGGAAAGAGTTCTGCGACGAGTCGAATAGAAGTGATTTTTTTTTTTTTCTCTAAAGAGATTGAATAGGTCAGAGTTACCGCCTATTTTTTAGAGTGAACCCCTTGTAGATTCGCGTATCACGCCTTGTGATAAATAAGGTCTACCGCACATTAATTTAATCAGCGTCGAATGTAGACTCTATATCTCTGAAAGTCTTTGACCTTGGAGTAAACTGCACTTGTGATCAAACTTTTATTTTTAATTTTCATTTCTTTGTATAATAATCTAGAGTTCTGTTTATATATATATATACGGTACTTGTAAAAAAAATGAACCTGAAAGTGGCCCTTTTCTTGAAGAAGTTGGAAGTTTAATAAAGGCCGAAATGTTACCATAT
Source organism: Caerostris extrusa (assembly GCA_021605095.1). Lineage (NCBI taxonomy): Eukaryota > Metazoa > Arthropoda > Arachnida > Araneae > Araneidae > Caerostris > Caerostris extrusa. The sequence continues at coordinate 34,941 of BPLR01016893.1, forward strand.
CTTATGATTGCTTAGCACTAATGCTGCTGTAGAAAAGGTCTTTTAACTTATGAATAAATTGTTGTAGAATAAAATAAACAGTTTAAAGGTCAGAATAATTAAAGCAACTTTAATTATCAAAGTACATTTAAAAATTTGGAAAAAGAAAAAAAAAATGGAATTCCCATTATAAGAAAAAAAAAAAATAAATGGTCACGTTAAATATTGCATTTATTTTTATACACATACTTAACACTAAATATTGGAAACATTAGACAAATATATTGGCACTTATGAACTTTATTTATCTTTAATATTTATATTGGGATCCAGACTTTATTCAACATAGATAAAAAAATTTAAAATTTATTTTTTTATTTTTATTGCGTTTTGGGAAATAAAGAACACTTTTTAGTGAACTTTAAAAAAACTGAAAATGTTTCATTTTTAATAAAATACAATTATTGAAAGCGTTCGTAAAACTTTTGAAATGTTAGTTAGCAAATAAATATTTAAAAATATATTTTATATGATTAAAATTTCTTTTGGCCAATTCAAGTCAGAAAAATTCACAATTTTTTTTGTATTTGTCAGACTTCTTCAAAATTGTCCATAAAAATATTATTCCTTTTTATAGATTTATATTAGCTTTAATACTTTATGTTATTGATATTTGTGTAGGGAATCCTTAACAAAGCTGAACGATTAACAGTTACAATGTTTAAATATATCACAATATTTTTTTCAATTATTTGCTGTAACACGTTGGTTAAAATTAGTTCAAATCGTAAAAAAATAGTATTGTACACTAAAGAACCGACATTATAAATGATAAGTAATCAACTTTTTAAATTCTGAAACCGGATATGCGGTAGGAGGGAAAAATAGAAGTGTAATTATGCTACCTCCTACATACTGGTAAAAGCCCCTTTGGCACTCAGGAGAAATGGACAGTCGGCCTCGACACTCTCCCCGAGAGGAAGTACAGCGCAACCAGCGCTCCCGCTGAGAAACGTTTAATTTACAGTCTCTAGTTTATAATTCGAGATGAAATATATGTAGTGCAAGTCTGCGAAATCATTGGCCTACAGACTCTATTGGCGCACAAATCTCTTTCTGAGAGGAAGTACATTTGGCGCACCCTGCGCTTAGCTGAGTTTCAGGTTTTCGGCTTAGAAGTGGAGTCCTATAATTATCTTTCTTTAAATGTGCTATATAATTATCTTTAAATATTGTTTGTATCTAATTACATGTGTGTAGTGTTTGTGCGTGAGTCGATAAAGCTGTGAGCTCTCCAACCTGTACAACAAGTATCTGAACCCAACCACACCCAATTACAATCTGATTGCCCAACCTGCACACTACAATCCGCCACCTCATTGTATAGGTGACAGCACAGTTACAATAGTAGAGTTGTGAAAAGACAACGTTAGTAAATGTACAGTAAAAATTATTTAATTTATAAATATCATACAGTTACACAATTTTGTTCATAACACTAAATTTCTGGAGATATTAAAATTTATTAATAACAATAAAGAATGAAAAAATTCATAGACTAAATATAGTTTTATAAATCCAACCCCTTTTAGAATTATGTGAAAAGAAAATATTCTAGAAGAACAAATAAATCAGAATTAAATAAATTAAAAAAATGCTTTTTTAAAATAAATTTGTCAATAAAAAAAAAAGCATGTGTGTAAATTTTAACCAATTTTGTGAATACGAATTTATGTTTTGAACACGCTAGAAATTTAATAACACAAATTAAGAAGTCATCGACAGTAATTGAACAAAAACACAATTAAGAATTATTTGTAATTAATTTATAGTTCTTTTGTTTATGGATAAATTTCATTAATAATAATTAAGTGATATAAGCTTCAAAAAATTAATTGCTAAAAATTTGGCAATCCATTTAACAAAAAAAATTATTTTAACAGAATTAAAACAAATATCGCGGCATTCTTTATATAAATAAATATACACAGAACATATTAATAAATCTAAAATAGAACGTAATAAATCACTATAAAACAAGCATCAAAACAAGAAATATATATAAAAAAATTTTTAAAGTCAATTTCTACTTTTTTTTTTTCACTATATTGCAGCATGTCCTTTATAAATAATTTTCATTCATTTTTTAAGTTTATCTGGAGCCCTCTATTGGTAGATACATGCAATTTAAATCTAAAAAAAAACTAAAAATTAGTTAATTAAATTTAATTACTGAATTAATATTTGAAAAAACTGTATTAACATCAAGTGTCATCCACTACAAGTTCAAAAAAATATATTTGAACTTGAGTGGATGAATAAAAAAGTATTTTATGAACGATTGAAAATTTGAACAATATATATATAGGGAGAGTGTGAGCTAATAGAAGGACTTTCTTTTTATTAAAGTCATGATGTTTTCCTACATACATAAAAATATATGTTTAATAAAAATGGAAAAAAAAAAAAATCAAGATAACAAAATACGACATGTTTATAAACAAAACTGACATTTATACACGGCGTAGAATTCACAAATAATAATAAAGAATTCAAATTAAGTGTATGCCCAAATTAAATTGCTTCAATGGGTTGAGAAAAAGGAAGTATTTACTGAAATAACATACTAGTATTTTACCGATTTAATTCAGTGAATTTATCTTGTAGTCAAAACACTTCAGGATTGTCTGCCATCTGTTATTCGGTATTTTCTCAAAAAGCAATTCAAAGTTAAATAAATAGTGAAATTTGAGAGGAAATACTTAAGAGATAATGTTGTACTATTGCAGGTGTTTGGAATAAGTTTTTAATTTATATTTTTATTATTCATTTTCATACATCAAAGACTTTTCTGACGTCATATAGTCTTTTCCCCAGTGATACATTCTGTTCATATGTAATAATTATTATGATTCACCGAGATGCAAAATATTTTTCCTGCTTTTACAAATATTTTTTAAAAATTTTAACAACTTTTTTTTAAAAATAAATATCACTTGTAGAAAACGTGTTAATTTCACAATATTTATACCATTAACATAGTATAGCTTTTTTCCCCAGTGCTGTATTCTGTTCATATGTAATAATAATTATGATTCACCGATTGCAATAATTTTTCCTTGCTTTTACAACTATTTTCTAAAAATTATAACTCTTTTAAAATTCATATAATTATATTATAATTATTAAAATAAATTAGTTTTAAAGAAATTTAAAAAATAAATTTTTATAAGTTATTTAATTATGAATAATATTGCATGTTTATAAATTTTAAGCAGTTTTGTGAAAACTTTAGGATCTTTCTTTTAAGTAGGAAATTCATTAATTACTATTAATTAAATTAATAATAATTAAGTGAAAAATTAATTGTTAAAAATTTAGCAAAAATTTTCTTTTGAAATACAGAATATTTTTGTTAAATGGTCTCAAAAAATTTTATAAAATAAAAAAAAATAAAAATTCGAAAAAATAAAAAAATTATCGAAAAATTATTAAAAATAAATATGAACAAATGATAAATTATAAAAAAAAATATCGAAAAAACGTCTCGGTATTCTTTATGCAAACAAACACGTTTATACAAAATGAGAGAAAATATTATAAGATCTAAAAGAGAACGTAATAAATCCCTATAAAACAAGCATTGAAAATAGAACACCATGATGTTTTCCTAGAGAAAGGAATACATAAAAAAATAATCTCAGTGAAGAAAACATTCATGATAACAAATTACAACATGTTTATAAACAAAACAGACATTTATGCACCACTTAGAATTCACAAATAATAATAAAGAATTCAAATTAAGTGTATACTCAAATTAAACTGATTCGATGTGTTTGAGAAAAAGGAAGTATTTACTGAATAACATACTTGTATTTTGCCCGATTTAATTCAGTGAATTTATCTCGTAGTCAAAACACTTCACGACTGTCTGCCAGTTGTTATTCGGTATTTTCTCAAAAAGCAATTCAAAGTAAAATAAATAGTGATATTCGAGAGGAAATATTTAGAAGACGATATTTCAATATTGCAGGTGTTATTGAATCGTTTTTTATTTATAGTTTTGTTATTCAATTTCAGAACTCTGTGATTTTTCGGATGTCAAAATCTAATGGAATACAGCCTTTTCCCCAGTAGTATATTCTGTTCATATGTAATAAAAATCATGATTCATCGATATGCAATATGTTTTCCTTACTTTTACAAATATTTTTTTTTAAATATAACATCTTTCTTAAAACTAAAATGCTTTCTACAAGTCTCTATACGTAATTAAAAGTAATTAAAAACAAATATTAATTCCTATAGATATTTTCAAGATTTTTTTTTTTTACCATTAACAGAATATAGCCTTTTTCCCAGTGCTACATTCTGTTTATATGGGGCCTGAATGGCCGAGTGGCTAGCGCTCTGGCACCCGGGACCACAGGTTTCGGGTTCGAGTCACGGCGGTGCCATGGATGTTTGTAGTGGTTCGAACCCCCTTTCGGTCCCGATCTAACATAATCGTAGAGCGTTGCGGGAGTACTGTTGCTCCGCGTCCGTCGCTTATCTTCAAGCTACACGCATCTCCTGGGTAGTGCTAAGGGAGTAACGTCGGTGCAACGCTTGCCTTAAGGCATCAAAGACAATTATCTAAATGTTTACCAGCTGCATTGCAATAAAAAAATATTCTGTTTATATGTAATAATAATTATGATTCACGAATCATAATCATTCATATGCAATATTTTTTCAATTCCTACTACTACTCATATATATATATTGTCAATTTTTCAATCGTTAATAAAATACTTTTTTTATTCATTCACTCAAGTTCAAATACATTTTTTAAACTTGTAGTGTAACACACTTGATGTTAATACAGTTTTTCAAATGTTAATTCATTAATTAAATTTTAGTTTTATATTAGGAAATTTTTATTTATTATTTTATATAGGAGAAAAAATTCTTTATATAAGATATTTAGCAGGATGTAAATTCAGAATAAATACCGTCAGTGGCGAAGCGTGTAGATCACTGAAAAAAATTCTTTTTCGGATTCTTTTTTTTTTTTTTTTTTTTTTTTTCACTCTGGGTTCTAGTGTGTGAGTCAAGGAGGGAACAAAATGGAAAGGAAACATTTGAATAAATTAGTGACTGGCCTGGAAAGTTTGCATGTGAGAGAGAGAGAATTTTTCTAACTTAAAAAAAATTAATGAAAATTATTTATAAAGGACTTTCTGCAATATAGTGAAAAAAATTGACTTAAAAATTTGTTTTTATATTACTTGTTTCCTTATTTTTTCAAAAAAAGTCTAACAATATTTTTATAAAGATATTTTTTACGGTTAGTAGAAATTTTTAATACCCTTTTCAAAGAGCTACATTTTGTTCATATGTAATAATAATTATAATTCACGTATATGCAATATTTTTTTTTCTTACTTTTACAAATACACTGGTGCCAAACTTAAGCAACAATGTAAAAATTTAGCAGATAGCCCTGAAATTGCAGAAAAGGTCTGGAGGTCATGAACATGTAAGTCAGCAGAAACGTCATGCGTATGCAAATATCAGGAACGAAACGTCGGAGGCGACGTGATCGTACGCAAAACGCGTGATGTCGGCGCGCGCAGTTCAACAGTAGAATAAAAGGAAGGACGAGGAGACGCAATTCAACATATTCGCTGAAAGTGCTAGTGAGTCAGTTTTGAAATATGGCCAGAAGAAATCACCTGGACGACTTCACAC